>VJMH01007388.1:0-94935 GCA_009835185.1 Aphanomyces stellatus
TGGTTTGGCATGGAAACGGGCATGCAAGTGCCGTTTGGGCTCTGGGACAACGACAAGAACGGCACGACGGTATATGCAATTGCGGATTTCCTCAGTGCCAACAAATTCAATTCCGTCCGGTTGCCGCTCTGCGTGGACAATATTCTCGCCAACGCCGAATTGAAAGATGCAGTCGTGAACCGTGTCACGAACCGTGCGCTGGATCTCTCGAGCTACTTGAAGTTGCTCCAAAGCGTCGTCAAAGCTTTAGGTTACCGACGCATCTCTGTCCTCATTTCCATGCACACGCTTAACATTGAGAACACGGGCGGGTCCCTCTGGTATGGCGAAAACACGACCGAGGCAATGTTTTACACGGCCGTCGACATGTACGTCCAAGCCTGTGACAATGTTGAGTTTGTGGACCCTAACCCTTAATTAGGGTTTCAAACGCCCTATGTGGCGACGACTATTGGAACGTGCTTGGTATTGACGTCAAGAACGAACCATCGGCGGGCAAGTGGGGCACGGGCGAACGCAACGATTTTAAACTCGCCGCCGAAACGATTGCCAACCGCATGCTCAAGATCTGCCCCAAATGGATGGCTTTTGTCGAAGGCGTCAACGACCAACATGATATTGTACTCGATGGCGAAAAGACGGGCTACTACGATTGGCTTGGCGGTGGCCTCCACAAAGCCGGCGAGATGCCCCCAAAGTTCAATCTTGACCACAAGTTGGTCTACGCGCCGCACTACTACACGCCCGCGGTGTTTCCCCAGTGGTATCTCTTTAACGGCACCGGCAAAGCAAACGAAGTGACGAGCGCCATTGTTGGCTACAGTGAGCTCCTGGACCCGCAGCTCAAAGGCCGTGTCAAGACCACAATGACCGACATGTTTGGCTACTTGAATGCCCAAAAGGGCCCAGCTGTCCTCCTTGGTGAGTTTGCAGGCTTGTACACCAAGGATGCCCACCCACGGAAAACGACCCAACGCTGTACTAAGTACACGATCGAAAACGTCATCGAAGAAGAATATGCTGGCGCGTATATGTGGTCGCTCAACCCCGAAAGCGCGTACCAGTACAACCCCGCCGACACGGCCGGAACGTTCTTTGAAGGATTGCTCGAGATGGATTGGCGCACGGTCAATGGTCCGTTTCTGAAAGCCATGACTGGCTTGGACGGAATGAAGGATTTGAAGCCCATGCCGTGCTTTCCCATCGAAAAATCTTAAACAAAACCATGAATAATTGAACTCCAATGAAATACGAAGTAGAATACAAACCACTTCAACAAACAAAATCATCCAAATCAGCAGTCGACATTTGGCGTACTATGAGCAAGAGTGACTCTACTAATATATCATTGATTCGTACCCCTTCCCCTTCACCTATGGCCTGGACTGGATGCCCGTCCAAATATTATTCCTTGCGAACGAAATCGTGACCTTCCCGGCGATTGATGAAGCGATCTGCGTCGAGCTGCTCGACATTTAACTTCGCTTCAACTTAACGCTCCCATCGGGCGCATATGGCATTCGTCCAAGATTTGAAGCCAACAGGAAAACGCTGAGATTTTGAGCAAGGTCAGGAACGTTTCTGAGACGGTCAAATTTACATAAAGTGGTACTCGTGAAGTGGACGATCCAGTCCAAATAGTATTTTTTTTAGTAAAACAGGCCTCGTCATGGAAGCGGCATGGCGCAAGGGCCTACCTGCCGCTTTTCCCGACGAGAAAAATACAATCAACCCCTTTTTCACGGGGAGACTGGGGCTCCCTCCTCGCCAATGCACCGCCTGCACAAAATTATACACCCGACCTCCGCTACGCTCCGGTGGGCGCAATTTTGTGGGCGGATACTCTGTCGTCGCTCGCAGTTTGAAGGTTATTTCAACTATCCATATGTGTCATGCTTGTTCATCTCAGATTTGTCCTCCTAGCGCGGGGCACTTCAGTCGCTTGGGTCCTTTGTCGGGGATTTACGAGATCCTGTGTCTTTACTTCGGTTGACCTCCTTCTCATAGAAAGTGCCAGATTCCCGACATATTCTAGTACCGAATTAACATCACATTTAATCTTGATTAGCTCACTGATGAAGCAATCACTTTATTTCCGTTACGTTTTTCAAATTAACACCACATTTAAGCTTGATTAAAGTATAAAAAGTGGGTAATCACTTTATTTCCGTTTCGTTTACCAAATGAACGCCATATTGATTAAACTATAAAAATGGAGCAATCACTTTATGTCCGTTGCATCAAGGCATACTTTAAATAGGTGAAAATATATACCCAATAATTAATTATTACTAGGAATACGAATAAAAATACATACGTTTATCCGGAAAAGTATCAAAATAAACTCACCAGCCAGCAACAATTCACAAAATGGTGAGCAAAAAAGTCTGATGAGTCATTGTGTGCTTTACGGTACCAGAAAAGAAGTCCTTTCGTGGCGCTGTCGGTCGTTCCCTGACACTTCACATCAACGTCTTGCCCTTTCGATTGGAAAGTGGAGTCCCTGCTCATGTGCCCAACCGAATCGCAAGTCGTGGAATCGTCCGACCAATCACAATAGGGAGTGGATGATGCTTTCTCCAACACCATGCCGAGGCTACAAAAAACTTTTCGAGAAAAGTAAGACGATTGGTTTCGAACTTGACCATGTTGTGCTTCGAGTTCATTTATCTTACGTGGCCTCACAATGTTCCATCTCATTATCAATTATCAACATTTCTATCGACCTTCCGAATTGACATGGGTCTTGACAGCTTGAGGGGATGGTGGCTTCGATCGGAGCTGTGGCGACCGCCGCAGACGCTGCACCTTCCAGTTCGCTCGGAGGTGCCTTGAGCATGCAATGCGCGACAACAAACACGACCGCAAGGCCCAGCAAAACGAAGAAGAAGGCAGTGGTCGTGGGTGGTTCGTCACTGCTGGTGAGGGATCTGGGTTTGGACCCAAGCATGGATTGGCACAATGGTTTTGAGTCAACAATGGAGGCCACAGCGAGGACCAGGAAACAAGGTGCCATGATTGCTCGTGATACCAAGAGCCAAAATGACGTCTCTGTGGTTGAATTTGGACTGTCACATGAACCGAATGGCTTGCGCACGGCCGTGTATTACAAACATCACAGTGTCGTTCTGGCATTCCAAAATTTAGAGGACTATGCGTCGTTTGATGCGAGCGAAATCACAGTCCAAGTGTCAAGTGAATTTTAGGCTCGAGACACTGGGTTTTGAGGCGCCAAAACCAGAATTTCGAGTCCTGGCAAGGGGCGGAAAGTTATTCTTCAGTACATAATAACAACCGTCGGTCGAGTTGGTCATTATCTTGTTGGTTGGTAATTCCTCCATAGTGGCCTGTTGGGTCTCCTCGGACGGTTCCAGATTTATGACATATTTGGACAGGAATTTTGGTGTGATTTCGCCAATCGATGTGCAATCACGCCGTCATAACTCCTCCACGGGCACCGAAGTCTGACAAAAACCCAAGAAAACCACATCCCTGATATAATTGGCCAATTGCAGCCAATCAAATCGTCTATATATATTTCAGCCAATGGGCGCGATTTGGATCGCGATTCGATTCTCGCGATATCCCCAAACCAAATCGACAACTGCAAGTTAATTTACACTCTTGTTCAACGCTTCGCACCTGGAAGTGACAAGTTGGAAGCGCCAACCTGCTGTGAGACAAAAAACAACCAGCCCCTTGTTGTCGGAAAACTCCTCGCCAAGCAAACGCCAGCTTAAAATGATTCACCCAACCTACGCTGCGCACATGTGAGCACGCAATTCTGCTGGCGATGCTGTCTTCGCCTAGAACTGGTGTTTTCATCATGGTGTGTCTGTGGAGATTGTGGGGATGACGCCCCCCTCAGTGGTGGATTATTCCCATTCGACTGGAAAATCTCGATACGAATATGTCTCACAGTCAACGAAGGGTACTCTGGAAACGCAGCCGAGAAATCTTCAGTTTCAAGTTTGAAATTTGTGTTAGTATTTGTCATTCTCCTCAATGCTTACAACGCAGTAGTTGTTTGCTTCAACTCGATCACAGCCAACCCAAAGAAAGTAGTTTGGGGGATTCACACAATGCTGTCAACGTTCGACGTGTACGGGACATAAGGGAACAATAATTTATTGAGCCCACAAGCGAGAGCGATATTGCGGAATATAATGTCTGTGAACTACTACGCCTTTTCGACAGGGAAACAAGGCATGGGTTTCAAGTCCTTCAACTTGTCCAGGCCCTTCATAGCATTCAGGAATGGTTTGTTGGCCGTGCGCCAATCGTCTTCGAGCAACCCTTCGATAAAGTTGCCAGGCGTGTCGGCGGGGTTGTACTGATACGCACTTTCAGGGTTCAACGACCACATGTATGCGCCCGCATACTCTTCTTCGACAACGACTTCAATCGTCAGGTCGGTGCAGCGTTGCGTCGTCTTCTTTGGATGGGCATCTTTTGTGTACAAACCAGCAAACTCGCCCAGCAAGACCGCTGGGCCTTTGTGGTCGTTCAAAAAGCCAAACATGTCATTCATCGTGCTCTTGACACGACCTTTGAGCTGTGGCGTCGGGAGTTCCTCGTAGCCAATGATTGCATTCGTTGCGCGATTCACTTTGCCGCCACTAAAGAGGTAGTATTGGGGAAACACTGCAGGCGTGTAGTAGTGTGGCGCGTAAACCAGCTTGTTGGGCGTGTTGAACGTCGGTGGAAGTTTCTTGGCTGGGTGCAATCCGCCGCCAAACCAATCGTAATAGCCATACTCTTCGCCATCCAAGATAATGTCGTGTTGTTGGTTGATGCCTTCGACGAACGCCATCCACTTGGGGCAGCCACGGAGCATGCGCGCGGCGATGCGTTCGGCACCGGCTTTGAAATCCGTTTCCGTGCCGTCGCCCCACGAGCCCGCGGACGGCTCGTTCTTGACGTCAATGCCAAGAATGTTCCAGTAGTCGTCGGTGCAGAGGTTCTTAGTAAGCATGTCGATCGCAGTCAAGAATTGGTCCTCGGTTGTGCCGGCACTGTGCCAGAGCGACCCGCCTTCGTTCATGATGTCGAGCGTGTGCATCGAGATCAAGACGGAAATGCTGCGGTAACCCAACCCCTTGACGACACTCTGGAGTAGCGAAATGTAGCTCGTCAAATCCAGTGCGCGGTTCGTGACGCGGTTGACAATGTCATATTTGAGGGGCTTGTTTTCGAGGATGTTTTGCACGCAGAGCGGGAGACGCACGGAATTGAATTTGTTGTCGCTGAGAAAGTTGGCGATCGCATACACAGTCGTGCCAGTTTGGTCATTGTCCCAAAGCCCAAACGGCGCTTGCATGCCCGTTTCCATGCCAAACCAGTTGACGCCCTTGATCGAAACGGGCACTTCGGTCCCGTTCTTGGACACGGCCCAAATCTTGCCGCGCTTGCTTTGGTAATTTGGGAGTTCACAGCCCATGGATTTGTACACCTTGGGGTTGTTGATCACGCCGTCGTCGTCTTCATAGTTGCGGCGAGGTTTGTCCGGGGTCTCGATGCCTGTTTTGATGGCTGCGCGAGCGGCCAATGCCTGTTGGGCTGTGTTGCGGCGTTGGACGTAGCCGTCGTTGGCTTGCTGGGCAAAATGCACGATCGCGGCCGCGGCGCCACCGCAGACAAGGAGAATCAAAAGAATCCCTGGCCACCTCTATGCATTTGTCAACCAATCGATCCAAGCTGAAGGAACACACCTTGAGGCGGCCGTTGTAGCCGCTGCGCTTGCGAGGGACGGGGTCGTCGTATGTTGTGGCAACTATGATTCCACGCTCCACAGCTTGTCCTCGCACAAATGGCGTGACACTCGAGGCACTCATGCGCTGGGAACTAAAGGCAAAGCTGTCTTCGCGCTGGTGGGGCGACTCGTGGTCCGTGATCGAATGGAACGGTCCGGCCGTGCGCGCGTCGGCTGTCGGGGTCGTGATTGCGATCGGAGAAGGTATCGCCATGCCGCCAATTGAAAAATGAGGTGCAGACGTCCGTCGGGTCGACGACACCTTCTCGATCGCGCGCCAAACAGCCCTCGATCGAGCAATCTTTAGAGAAGCGAAACTTATAAAATATATGCGTGTATAGTAGGGGTGTTTGTAAGTTCGTGTACCAGCTGGTTGTTGCTCGATCGTGCGTTCGAAATCCCTGTGATGGGTCAGATGCGGTGCAAAAACGACCAACGCACATTGTTAGTGCATTGAAGGTTGAATGAATGTGAGCCAGTCGAATTTTTTTGAAGGCACACGATCTACACTCTATGACTACCCAGGTATCATTAACGTTTCGTGTCCGGTGTCTCAGTCTCCCATTTCGAAAGGCTGGGCAATCTTGCTCAGGCCAACCTTGTCGTGAAGTCAAGCAATGAAAGGTGGCCTGTTTCGTACATTTGTGGCTCATTCGTTATTATTCCCCTTCATAACTGTGACGTTTAAAGATATCAATGAGAAAATGAAGAGACATGCCTTGGAAGTCACAAAGCAACCGTCTAGGTGCGAGCATCCGATCGTGGCGGACTATTTTTCCAAGTTGAAAGCAACCACAATTCGATGAGTAGTATTTACTGTGCTTGCTTTGACCATGGAGCTACAAGTCGATGACACCCTAACTTCTTGAATGTATATACAAGTACTGCACCTTTTGACGATCCGAATACGCCATTGCCGAATGAAATTGATCCCTCAGATCGCGCGGAGTAAATTTATTAGAGTGCTTTCGCAAGACATCCGTTCGTGTCAGTAAAAATGTAATAACAAAGTCTACTTTCATGAATACACCACCGGGTGTGGCGTGGCATATACATGGAGTTGAACGATATCTCGAATTATCGCACATGACAACCGCAAGCAAATCGTTATTCAAGGTCTGTGACATCAAAAATGAATAATGCAAAATACCTCGCACAATTCTACCATTTCACTTGGAGCTTTATATCTTCTATTGCCTTGGACCTGGGAGTTCAAGCCAATCAACTTGGATCCACAACAGATCAACTTGGGGCGTGGACGCGTTGGACATATCGGTCGACGCTGTGCAACTTGTGATTGTAAACGCAAACGCCGTCGGAGAAAAGAACGACCGAGTACTTGAGCACAGTCACTGGAGACGTCGAGTGAAATCGCGGTTCGACTACACATTGGAGAGCAATGGATCCGAAAATTAACCAATCCCATCGCGAGGTGTTGCTACATTCACGCACTCTCCTCTTCCAAAGGGTGTCCTGCAGAGTGCGAACTTATCAATATATTTTCAACTCGATTGATTCGAAATCGGCTCCATATCAATTGCACAAACTTGCCGGCTCCAAAAACAATATGGAAGCACCCGTGGGAGCTTTCTAGCACAAAGGCTGTGACCGTGACGATGGGTTTGTCACCATCACTTGTTCCACATTAGCTTCGTAGGTCCGCCGTCAGGTCGTGCCGAGTGTTGATTTCTCGGCTGCTTGAGAACTTATTGGTGTCAAAACCCCTTCGGTGCTTCTCCTCATGCAACCCATTGGCAGTGATTCGCCCCCAAATGCACAACCTTGACGGTGTGAGGACATGGTGAAGTTGTTGGCCCACAAAGTTTGTGGTCGAAATAACCCATTGAAGAGGAGGCATGGTCTATTGGACATCTCCGAATAGCAATCTGGGGAGATTTTGGCTGAAAATCCAGCGCATGGAGCAAACTCAGACGTATTTGGCATCGTTCGTTCGTCACCTCGTCCCACGACACGACGAAGCAGTCGCTGCCGCGGGTGCTCACGAGCGGAAACTGTTTGTACCTTGGGTTCGTCTCAAACAATTGGTACATCGTGCCTCCACGGACTTGTTGACCGTCATAACGGCGGCGATGATGCCAGTGGAGCAGCAGTCGGTGTTTCCAATCGTTGAATCGAACGGATGCAAACTTGGATATGGGGCACGGGGTATGTTCTATCGACATTATTCAATTATCAAAACCGACCAATGATTCAAATATACTTTTACGTCGCCGTGTGAACCATTGCGACACCATGGAATTGACGAGTGGGATACTCACCATGATTGCAAGAAACGTGAGAAAGCCTGATGTATTTTCGTCATTCGGGTGGACAAATATCGATCGTACCAGGGCTGCCTTCTGTTGCATGGGGTTGGATGGCCATTGGCACTGCGGTCGAATGCAGCCACTGAAAGGCCCAAACTGCTCGCGTTCGGGTAAGGACATACCAAACTGGCCCCGCTTGAATCGATGCAGTCAGAGCCATCAGACCAGCGTCCACGGGTTCAAAATACTCTTCCCAGTGCATGAATTTAATGAAGGGGGTAGCAAAACGCATCGTCATGTACGCCGCCCACACCTAAAGCCACACATCGTTTGAAA
The DNA here is from genome assembly GCA_009835185.1 of Aphanomyces stellatus. Classification (NCBI taxonomy): domain Eukaryota; phylum Oomycota; class Saprolegniomycetes; order Saprolegniales; family Verrucalvaceae; genus Aphanomyces; species Aphanomyces stellatus. Next base: position 8,356 of record VJMH01007388.1, read on the forward strand.
TCACCAAGGCTATCGAAGGAGTGCATACTGTGCGCGAACCGTAAAAACATCCGAGTCCGAATTCGACCACGTTGGTCACTTGGCTGCCTCGATTGGTTGCAATAACACCATATCCAATGTTGACAATCGTATCCACGGCCATCATGCACGACACAAATGGATGGCTGAGAATGAGCCACGTTGGGTCGCCCATCTCAATCGTATACCGCCGACAGTTCAGGTGAATCCCAACCGTGCGCAGACTTTTTACCAGCGGGATGTAGTGGCGGTAATAGCGGTGCCAGATTGCATGCAAAATAAAGCCCGAGAGACCGCAACGGACGATAAATTTGAGCCAACTGAACCACTGGGACTCCAACTGTTGGCCAGCGTGGTAGATTGTATAGCTTGACGATCTTGCATCCTCGAAGGGTTCGATCCAGGTGCACGTGACGGAGAAAAGGATGTTGACATGACGGTTATGTTGGCAAGAGTAGCCGAGCGCTTGTGTCCTGGCCGAAGCATTCCGAGCGACGAAATCACAGACAAACGCAACCATCGCGCGCGAGTAAAAGAGTGCCCCTGCATCCACTCTGAGACAACCAAATACATGCTACTCGTACCTGGAAAGTGGTGCATGTAAGTCACACACGCAGCGTCGCCTTCGGTAGGCAAAGCCACGACATAGCGCAATAAATATGCATTGGTGGGACCGTCTCGTGTAAAGGCAGCAAGACTTGGGACGGTCGCGTTGTTGAATGTCGTGGAAAAGAACGTGTAGGCGTTAGTTGCAAACACGTCCGTGGATGGCTCGAGTGAGGCCGCTGGGGAGGCGAGTCCAAGGGCCCAAGGAAGAGGTTCACTCAGATAGGCTTTGAATGGCTACGTGATGTTTGGGTCAGAAGATGGATATGGTTTGAGTTAAAGGTACAATGAGGCCAAGGTTGAGAACGTTGTACAGTGTGTAGAGGAGGGAGAGTGTGTTTACTCGCACGATGCGGGGCTGTTGGGATGTCGACGGCGGTGCCGACGTGGACACTGCGTGCACCTTGGACATTTGCCGATACTGGGTCTATTTCTGCGCGTATTGTGTCATTTGCCAGTTTCGAATTGATTTGCAAGTTTGTATTGAGGGTGCTTTCAACGAACGACCGTTTCACTGAAAAACCTTGTCAATTCTGAGCAACTGCTGTTCTCACGCCTCGCATCGTTACAAGAATCGGTGTAGCGTCAGCTAGCAAATGAAGGTCCCCCGTTCGCAATAATAGGCACTTGAGATAATCCCTTCAGCCAAAAAAGCACGAGTTGCAAGTTGAGCAGGTCGGGTGGGGAGTTGGCGCCATATTGCGACTGCCCAATTGATCAAAATCATGGGTAGGACGGCTCATTGTGTTCGACAATCTCGGGCATGGTTGGCCATAAGTCTTATGGCGCTGAATCTGGCAGGGCTTAATACAATGCAACGGGGGTGGGTCCAAATTTCAAACCATATAGGACTGAGTTTGCAGGGCAATATGACTACTACAGCGTCCTTTAGATAGCAAAAGGAATGCTACATCACATCCTCACCTTTGGAAGCAACCCTCAACTTGCTTGAATGTGTGGATAGTAATATGTAGCTAACGCAGGCCATCCCATTCTTCCGGTGCAACCACTCGTCGCTCATGTCATTCAAACCCCTCCCTTGATGTTGTAATAATGCCATCATGCAACCCACTGAGTCAGATTTGAGCCCAGATACACACATGTGGGAGCGTTGGTTTGGTTGGTGCCACAGACATGGCCAAATTCAGCCAAATTTGTCACTTGACTCCCTCGGTTGCCATCGATGACACCATACCCAATGTTGACAAATGTGTTCACGGCCATGACGAACGACACAAAATGGGTGGCTGAGAATGAGCCACGTTGGATCACCCATCTGAATCGTATAGTGTCAATGTTTCGGATGAATCCCAACCGTGCGCAGATTGGAGACTAGCTGGATGTAGTGGCGGTAGTAGAGGTGCCACATTGCATGCAAAATATACCCCAAGAGACCGCAGCGGACGCCAAATTTGAGCCAACTGAACCACTGGAACTCCAATTGTTGGTCAGCGTGGTAAACTGTGTAAGAAGCTGCATCAACCTCGGAGGGTACAACCCTTGGACACGTGATCGAATAAATGATATGGGCCAGACGATCTTGTTGGCACGAGTGGCCAAACATGTCCCTTCGTGCCGAATCATTCTTCGCAACGATATCACACACAAGCGCAGACATAGCGCGCGAGTAAGAGAGTGCCCTCCATCCATTCTGAGACAGCCAAATGCGTAACATTCGTACCGTCCCCTTGGACAGGCAAAACCACGACATAGCGCAATAAATACGAAATATTTGGACCATCTCGTGTGAAGGCAGCACCACTTGGTACAATCGCGTTGTTGAATAGCGTTCGAGCGAGGCCGCTGGGGAGGCATGCCCAAGGGTCCAAGGGAGAGGTTCACTCAGAGAGGCTTTGAACGGCTACACGATGATTGAATTAGTGGTGGAGGTGGTTCGAGTTCAAGGTACAATGAGCCCAAGGTTGACGGCGTAACCAAGTGAGTATAGGAGGGAGAGTGTGCTCACTCCCACGGTGCGGGGCTGCTGGGATGTCGGGGGCGGTGACGGTGTGGATTCCGCGTTCACCTTGGACATCCTGTGGCTATTTTTGCAAATTGATGCATCGATTGTCACTTGCGCAGCTCTCTCTGTTGGGCAACTATATATTAGAAAGTGATACATTTTGCACAGCAAACTACGAGCCTTCATTTTTACTTTGCTCACGAGTTATGACACAGCCTTTTCGGGACAATTCCAAGTTGAACAGATTGCCAGTGTTTTTTCTGCGAAAGATTACACCATATCTCCAAGTAAGGAAACGCATAAAGTGGATATTTTTTTGCCAACTTTGTCATTCGAACGCTTCGAGCCAGTGAGCTCCGCCTCCCAGCAAGCCGATCATCTTGCCCATCGCCATGCCAAGATGAATAGTTCCTGTGGCTCATGCAGAGGACCCTACAAAGTCGACAGGAGATACCAAGGTTCTTATGCAAGTAATAATAAGGGCAATATATACACACATAGGATTCTTGATACAAAAAGCATGCAGCGAGGTGGCAGTGCCAACTCAAGTCGATGGGGGCAGGCAGCACACGCGTCTAGGCCGAGCCAGACAAGCGCAAGTGGGTCGAGCACATGCCTTGGCGGCGACACGGCTTGGCGCAGCCTTCTTGGGCACAGCGCTTGCCGCCGCCATGGGTCGCACAGAACCCACCGCCGCGGTCGTTGCGCATGCAACCAGAGACGCCGCAGAGGCGGGAGCCGCCGTGGAGGGCGCAGAAATCGCCACGTTGGGTGCCCTTGTCGCAGCCTTCAAAGAGGCATCGCTTGCCGCCGCCGTGGGTGCGGCAAAAGCCGCCACCTTGCGAGCTGCGGTGGCAGTTTTCGAAGAGGCAGCGAGGGCCGCCGCCGTGCATCTTGCAGAGCAAGTTGGATTGGGCGGCCTTGTCGCATCCGTCGACTTGGCAGCGCTTGCCACCGCCGTGCTTGATGCAGAGGTTGCCGCCTTGGCTCGACTTGCCGCAGCCGTCGACGGCGCAGCGGCGCCCGCCGCCGTGGGCAATGCAGAGGCCGTGCGAGCGCGAGCGCTTTTCGCAGCCGTCAACCGAACAAAAGCGACGGCTCTTGAACGGGAACGACGCGTCGTGGTGCGACATCGAGTCGTAGTCGCAGTGCATGGCGGCGGGCGCGGCGGGCATCTCGATGGGGGCCTTGAGCTGCATGTTGGTCAGCATGAGGTCTTCGTCCGAGATCAAGTTCAGGTCGAGGCTCATGTCGTCGAGGAGGTTCAACGTCACGACACCGGGTTGGTCGACGATGTTGACCACGTCGGTCTTGAAGTCGTCGAGCGGGACGTCGTCGACGTACTTGGAGAGGATCGCGAGTTCCGTCGCGTCGAAGTCTTCGTCGCCGACGTTCAGGTGCAAGTCCGAGTCGTCGTCCAAGATGGAGCAGTCCAAGAGGTCGTCGAAGTTGTCAAAGCCGGCCGCTTCGGTCGTGACGACTTCGTACTGGGGCGCTTTGAACGCCGTGTTCATCATCGGCGGCGGCAAAAACGCTTGCTTGTTCATGGTAGACCCACCGTACATCGACTGCTTCGGGGGCACATTGAAGCCCGGAAGCAAGTGGCTGACGTTGAGCCTGGATTCAATTTCAAAGGGGCGGCACATGGGGAGAGTCGCTCCGAGCGAGGGTCAGATTTCGCGTGGATTCGGCGAGCGCAAAGAAAATATGACCGCGTGGTGGCATGGACAGGTTCACGGTGCGTATTTTTATTCGCGTTTTCGAGATTTATATTATTGCCCGCACCACCGTTGTACCCGGCGGTCGTTACAATAATCGGCATTAAATTCATGCCAACGAATGAATAAAAATATGGTCCCACCCGAATTGTCCCCGTTCCTTCGACTGACATACAAACATCAAGTTCAAAAGATGTCCAGCACGCCAACTTCGATTCCTTTCCATGCCGAAGTTGCATAATCACTTCGACCGCCATCTCGGCATTATCGGCGGCTCCAACGGCGGCGGCAGTGCTGGACGGACATCCGTGGCGCCAGCGTCCATCGAACAACATGCGCGTGGCGCCAGTCATGCACACAGACGCGGCGCCGCGGCCGCCATCTCTCCATCAACTCCCCAATGCTCAAGCTACTGGTTCCCGTTCGCGCCGCATAAAAATGCGTTGCGACAAAGGTACGCACGTTTCTGGCAGGTGTCTGAGTTGTATGGTCTTTGCGTCAACGGTGACGAAAATTGGGAGCGCGATGTGTGGGGGTTGTTCGTCAGTGCTCGATTGGCATCACAGGAGCAGGGCGTGTGATGCGACGGTGGAGTGCATAAGCATGGTGATTACTTGAGAACGGTGTCGACGAAGGAGTATAAGCCGCGCTAGTGGATGCGCCGACCAAGGAATTTGCATTCGCTCCTCCAGCATTGAGCTTACAGTACAGCGCTTCAGCGGAGACCAGGCACGTGAAAGGTTGGTGGTACAAACGCCCAAGCACACTGCTTCTGCCGCAAGCAGATGCTGTGCTTGGAAATTACGACGGTGGCAACATGGATTCTGGTGTGCACCAATCTGTGCGGCAGCTAGCCTCGATGTTTACATTAGATACAGCCACGAGAGGCGAGTGCCACTAGAATCGAAAGCTTCATGCAGCTGAATGTCTTGCTATCGGTGGCCGCGCCGTTGCATCCTGAATCCTGCGCATCGTCGCTCGCGGTGGGTGCGTCGAGCAAGCCGACGGCACTCGCGAAATCGGACGCAATAATAATTTGACTCAACTGTCGACGTCGACTTATCCTGAGTATCGTCGCAGGTATGCGTTTTTATACGACCCCGTCGACAAAATAGCGTTCTGAATCTCTAAATTGTCCATTTTGACTCAATTGGCACGAATTCAACAATATTTTGTCTCGTTTTCAACATTCAAAATGCTTGCCTTTTTTGTTGGTTTGACATATGACGGGTACTAGTTCGTATGAAAAAGTCTGGTCAGATAAAGTGCAAGGGACGAGGGCAAGTTGAAGTTGACATCCGATTTTGGGTTGTGAGATGTCACTGCAACGGCAAGGTCGGCAGAGATTCCAATGTCAAAATGAAACTTCAGCGGTAAAGTCGACGGGACGATGGAGAGACAGAAAACACGCGACGCAGGGGGTCAGTCGCATGGCCAGCGTGCCAACGACACCAACCATGGGGGCAGTCTGCTAAATGTTGCGAAAGTTGTATGCTCGATTGTCGGGTGGAGCTGTGGTCGCTCGAGGATGACTTGTGTACTATGGCTCATACTCCAGAGTGTATACACCCACCCACACGCGAAAGAATTCCGCGGTGGTAGCATATATAGGGCCAAACGTAGTTGCATGATTGCGCCTGAGGTGGTTTGAATGAGAAGGCGGCTGTTCCAGAATACTTGGAGCCATGACATTGCTTGCTGTCCTGCCAACCCCCTCGATGCTCCATGAAGCTCATTTCCACATGCAAGGCAGCACCATCCAAGACGCAGAAATGCTGCATTGTGTCGGCCATAGGTATGATTTAGACGTCGACGTCGGGGGCAATTTCTCCCGATGCACATTGCTGGTTCCACATTGAACAATAAACTAGCGTGGAAAGAGTAAGTTGGTACAGGTTGGACGCACGTGGATTCCCACCTCCGTTTTTGGCGATGAGTTGGTCATGCGAGCCGAGTTCGAGCACCTCGCCCTTGTCAAGCACAGCAATCTGATGCGCGTCGCGAATGGTTGACAAGCGGTGGGCAATCACGAGCTAGTTGCATAATTCGGTCAACATATCATTTGTGGGGACGATGGTATTGTACTGTGGTTCGATTGGCGCAGATGGACACGAGGGACTCGTAGATACTGCGTTCCGTAAGTGTGTCCAGGGCGGAGGTGGCTTCGTCCAAGATCATGATCTGCGGGTTCTTCAAGATGGCCCGGGCGATCGCCACGCGCTGCTTCTCCCCACCAGAGAGCTTCAACCCTCGCTCGCCCACCTCATTACATACTCAATTGACACCCGCTGTGACCCAACGCACCTTGGTTTGGAAGCGATCGGGGAGGGTCATGACAAAGTCATACAACTGCGCCGATTTCGCAGCGGCTTCAACGTCAGCGTCTGTCGCATCGTGTCTTCCGTAGCGAATCTACAGTCGTATTGTCACCCCTTGCGCTGGACGTAGCTCGTACGTTGTAGTAGATGGTTTCATTGAACATGACGGCATCTTGGGGCACAATCCCAAGCGACTTTCGGAGCGAGTGCTGCTTGACAAGCGAAATGTCTTGACCATCGACGAGGACGCGGCCGGCCGTGACGTCATAAAAGCGAAACAAAAGGCGGCTCAATGTACTCTTCCCTGCACCCGTTGGACCCACGACAGCCAATGTCTGGCCCTTGGGGATGGTCAAGCAGACATTCTTGAGGCCATTCGAAGCGGGTTGGCCAGGGTATGTAAAACCCACATGATCAAACGTGACGGTGCTCTGGGTCTCAGCCAAAACCAAATCCTACGCTCCGGGGTCAACAAACTCGAGCGAGTAATTTCAAGCTGACCTTGGCGTCTTCCTTGTCGACAATATCGGGCTCTTCGAGCAAAATTTCCACTAGATTTGACATGTCTACGACCGATTGCACAATTGTATTGTAGATCGACCCAAGGGAGTCGAGGGGTTTAAAAATGTTGTTGATGTACGACCCCACGGCGACAAAGTCACCGACAGAGAGCACCCCTAATGAGAAAATATAATCAATTGCAACGATTATTTAAGTGTACCTTGGTTGATCTTGACGGCCGTAATGTACATGCAAAGAAAGAGACAGGTGGTTTGCACAAACTGTTGCGAGACATTGAGGCAGTTGAGGAACCCGCGGGTCAAATAGGACGACAGTTGGTATTGTCCAATCGAGACCATATACCTTGGGTACGGCATCAAACAACGTCCGAGGATGCTGAGTAGATACATACCGATCGACTTCGTATTGCTCGGCGCCGAAATATTTGACGGTCTCGAAATTGGTCAAACTGTCGACGGCCTTTTCGTTGGCGTCGTTGTCGTGCTTGTTGCTTTGTTTTTTAAATTTGAGGCGGACGTTCGTGCCGACAAAGGTCACGACGGTGTACACAATCACACTGACCTAGAAAGATTGCGTCGTTCAAAAGTGGCGGGTGACGCGAAGGAGGACGCACGAGACACACGATCGAGAGCAATTTTTCTTGAAAGGCAAAGAGAAAGACGAGCGACACCGCGATCACTTCGAGGATGGTCGGGATGAAGCGGAAGAAAAGGACGTTCACGACGCTGTCGGTGCTGTCAATGCCGCGGTCGAGCACCCGCATGATCTTGCCGGTCTTCTTGGTCAGATGAAAATGCATCGACATCTTGTGGAGATGGGTAAACAAATTCGCCGACACTTCTTTGCCAGCGTTTTGCTTGACGGCCAAGTACAAGTAGACGTAGAGTTGCCGCGCGCCATTCGAGAGGAAGAGCGAGCCGCAGTAGCACAGCGTTGCTTGGAGCGGAACAATCCCATTATTTACGAGTTGATCCGTGGCCATCTTGAGAAAGAGCGGCGAGAGAACATTGAAGCTGCGGGACGCAATCACAAGCGTCAACGACACAAACGTGCGAAGGCGCAGAAGCCACGGCCGGGGCCAAAAGTCTGCCGTCGAATGCTACTTGTCAGCACGACGAAGGAACGACGAAGGATGTCGTACAGGGAATGAGGAGGACGCGGAGATCACTGAGAGGAACCGACTTCTCTGGCGCAGACTCAATGTCTTCGTAGCCAATGTTCTTCATCAGGCGCGCGCGACGCGGGGCCATCTCTACTCGACAAGTTGAATAGCACGAGGAACAAGGATGCGGAACCACCCAAGGGGCCGTACTTAGAGTGAATGTATGTAAGGTAAGCCAATCAAATCTCTCTATAATGGTGGAAATGACGTACATTCTGAAGTGTTACACATATACGTCAAAATACCTTCGTTCCAATCATGGGTGAAATATTATTTGTTCAAAGGTTTTTTTCACATACGCGATGACGTTGTGGCGTTATAATATTTTTGCCCTCAAACGATAATTACTGTATTGATCGACTTTGAGCGGCTATTTGGCCATTTAATGCCTAAATAAAACCTATCAAGTATAATGATGGAGATTGTTTTTTCCTGCCAGCTTTGCAGCACATATGTGTTTAACCTACAAACAAGACCTAGGTTTTATCTAGCCATCACTCCCTGCAACGTGATTGGCCACTCAAGCGCCACTTGGCCGAAACGGCCCATTGAGAAGATGCCATATGATGGCCGATGGAGAAGCTTCTTGACCTTCTTCGCACTCACACAAGCGCACGGCGGCGGTGCGTCCACGTCCTCGTGCGCAGCGACTGTGGATGGACTTACCCAAGTCCGCGGTCTTCTATCCCCGGGAGGTGGTTTGGTCTTTTGCCACAAATGCGACGATGTGACCTCTGAAGGGTCCTTTGGTACATGTTGCTTCGATCTTTCGTTGTCAATTCCTCCCCTAGTGCCTGCTTGGGGGTCCCATTACAATCCCGATTCGTTCCATGTGCATGGAGGTAGGTTCATGCACCTCGACCTGGCTTACGATCGACAGAGATTGTCTACGCGGTGCCCAACACAGCCAACGAAGATTTGTATAATGCGCACCACGTCCATGGTCGCATAGCGTTGGTCGATCGAGGGGATGTTCCCATCGTTGAGAAAGTCAAGCGCGTGCATGAAGTACATGCTTCTGAAGCACCTCGTCCTCTTGATGCGTTCCGTAGGCCGGTGGCGTCGGCGTCGTCGTCGTCGACAGCGGCGAATGCGGCGCCGGGTTCACGTGCGGTGTCTTGGGCACCCCTACCTCGAACGGTTTCTTGGAGCAAGACGAGTGGTTCAAGTGGAAAAGCATTCGCATCCCCGTTGTGCTGGTCCGCCGAGACGACGGCGATCGCATCAAGGCCGCGATCGACCTCGTTGAAATGGACTTGCCCGATGTCGGGCTGCAGTGGGTGCTTCGGGAATGAACAATCGTCATGGACGAATCCATCTACTTGTTGCCATATGAGGGTATGTCGTCCAAGGGCAAGAAGCATCATGCAGTCCGTCGTGTCCGCAGATAAGTTGTGACCGCGCCGTCCACTGCATGTGTAACTTGAACTCACATGGTGATCGTGCCAAAACACGCACTGTGAAATCGACCTGGTTTGAATAGATTCGACCCATTTTGACAAAACAGGGCACGTTCTTATTTTGTCAATATCGAGACGATTTGACAATACCGGAGGAACGTGGGACAAACTTGCTCACGTTGGCAAGCCCCAATATTTCCATCCTCTCCCCCAGACGGTCGAGCGAGAGAGAGAGGCCGTGGGAAGAGCACTGCGACGGGATTGAGCACACCATGGCGACACATGCACACTACGCGATTACGGAAGACATGGACCCGCGCGCAGCAGGCGGCAAGTACAGCGGTACGTGTGTTGGTGGTATCGTTGTCTCATGCAGAGCTGCAGCGTTGAACGCCAAGAAGCGGTTGGTGCGCAAGATCCAGCAGGACAGCTTGAAGCAACTCTCGCTCACGACACAAGCGGTCTTGGTGCGCTCCCCCACGGAGCCGTACTACTCGTATCACATGACAATCACGTCCGAGTACTACAAGCAAAAGTGGATCGCGTGCCACCGGTACTCGGACTTTTACCGTTTGCGGAAAAAGGTGCTCGAGATGCTGGAACTGCACGCCAAGATGAACTGCCCCTGCTGCCAAACGGTGCTCCAGCAGATCAAGAAGTTTGACTTCCCCGGCCGCGAGATCTTCAAGCGCACGGACGCCGAAAAGCAAGTGACGGAGCGACTCCCGATGCTTGAAGATTTCACCGTCGCGCTCTGCCAGTTTCTCAGCAGCGAAGGCCTGCTTGCGCATTGCCGCAACATTTTGACTGTCCAAAACAAGGTGCGTCGACGCCGACGTGGTTTTGCATGACGCCGCCGCCGTCATGCAGGTGAAGGAATTCTTGCAATTTCCGCTTGCGCATGAAGACCAGCATCTCCGCGCGATCCGGTCGCTCCAGTACGATCCCATTGCGCCCCTTCGCATAATATGGGTGTTGACGCATGTGGTCTAGGTATGTTGACCCGCGCGACGTTGGCGTCGACACGGAAGGCTGTCCCATTTGCCTCAACGACTGGGGCGAGCTCGATGGCAATCAACTGGTCCTCTCCCTCTGCGGCCATTTCTTCCACGAACATTGCATCAACGAATGGTATGATCCAAGGTGCTGGGGACGAGTCCTGACTGCGGCATGTGTGAGTCTAGGTACACGACGCGCTTTGATTGCCCCATGTGCCGTCAAATCGCAGGCTTGTAAATACGTGTGGAGCGCTCCTGTCCCGCGCGACTTTCTTGCATGTACATGACAGCGCCCGCCGACGGTCGCAGGTGGCCGGCGCTCTCTAATCATTTAATTCATTCACGATTTCTCCTTGGCGATTCAGACCTTTCATTTCCAAAGTCTATCATGGACCCGCACACTGCGGTCGCCGTGAGTGTCGTGTATTCGACAATGCACCATGATATCGAACTTCAGAAAGACCAAGGTAATCTCTCCTCCGTGCCCATGCGGTGAATTGATCGCGCGAAAATGTCGGATATATCACGTCACCTGCCGTTTCGTCTGTATCGCGAGGCGCAGAGTCTTCTTGACCTTCTTCGGCATCGCACACATGCGCCCGATATCCTCCCATCCCTTGGTCGTATGCACATCCCCATGATGAACCTTCCCACCATGGTGTGCTTCTCGTTGACGGGTTTTCTTTAGATATGTTTAGCGAAACAAAGGGCCCCGAACAGATTTTTATCCTGGTCGACGACTTCCACATACAAATATCAAGATCATTTAATACTCGAGTGACCCACGTTTACGCAAACCACGATGAATGATCAGCCTTTGGGAAGATCATTTTTAAAAAGTCATCAAGCATGAAGGGGAACCTCTTGTTCCTTGCGGCGCTCGGCATTGTCGCCATCGGCATCTACCTCGCGCAAGACATTCCGCCGTACGCGGCCACGACGTCGGCACACTTCCCGGCGCATCGACCGGCCGCTGCCACCGCCCCAGCGCGACTCTGGGAGAATGGAAAGTACGCGTTTGGTCGATGGACCGAACCCGTGCACAACGTGAGCTTCCATTACGAAGACGCCACGGACGTGACGAACATCGTCAAGCATGCTCCGTCGCGCTTCATGACAAAGCATTGGCATTACACGAGCGTCAACACCCCCGACTACTTGGTCGCGATCGCAGTCGTGTCGTTGCAGTACGTCACGCCCACCTTTGTCTACCTTGTCGACAAGAAGACAAACGAAAAGTGGGAGTTTGGTACCAAGGTTCCCCTTTCCATCGGCGCGACCTTTGCGACGTCGTCGGTGGACCCCGCGTCGTGCACGACGTCCCAAGGAGTGAGCATTTGCTACCGCGACAATGCGTGGCACATGAAGGCCGAGAACGTCCCCGTGACCTCGGACCGCACGCACACGACCGTCCCGCTCTCGTTTGACTTTACCATGACCGCCGGCGAGCCGCTCATCCTCTCGTTTCCGCTCGCGAATGACCCGCTCCGCCCTGCGTATGTCCACAAAGGCGCGGGAAATCCCGTGACCGGGGATCTCACGTTTGACAGCAAGCGCATTGCCGTCCCGAAAGCCCTCGGCGCCGTCGATTGGACCAAGAGCATCTCGTTGCACCGGACCGAGTGGAACTGGGTCTCCATCAACTTTGTCGACGCCGACGACGGCAAGGCAATCGGGATCAACTTGAGCGCCCGCGTGTACGACGTTGACGGCGCGTCGCAAGAAAACGCCGTCTGGGTCGATGGACAACTCTGTCTCCTCGGCGGTGTGACCTTTAATGTGCCGTCGAATCCCGTGGTCGAGCCATGGACGATTCGCTCGTCGTCTGCCTCCTCAGGCGACCTTCTCGACTTGGTCTTTACGCCCGTGGGCTCGCGCGAAGAAAAGCTGAATGTGCTCAACCTCATCCGGAGCGATTTTGTCCAACCGTACGGCCGCTTCTCGGGCCGGATCACGTGCACGATGGCGAGTGGCGAGACGCACCGCATTCGCGTCGAGGATGCATTCGGCGTCGTCGAAGACCATTTCGCGTTGTGGTAGACGAATCGGTCCACACACAAAGTGTTGACAAGGTCATCGTGTGGTAATCACTTCAAAATACGAAACGTTGAACAAATGTATTTCCAAAGGACTGGTGTCGTTGCGACGACGAGTTTACCTTGCAGTACACAATCTAAAACTACCAATCGTGCTCCAAAAGAATAATTGTCATTGTGATGTCCAAACGTGGTTGAAGCTTCAAGTTTCACACGAATTATGAGCGAGCATTTCGTTTCTGTGCAATACAAGTATATCACACACGATTGTGACGTGGCAGGCCCAGATGGCGTAATTTTAGACATTGCATTTGAGCCTCGATGCGACACACCCGTCTTGTGTGTCAAATCGTGCACCAGCTGCACCGAGGGGGCAATCAACTTGGAAGCGTGTTGTTACCTCAGGCTGCAGTTTCGACGTTGATACCGCGTCGTCCACGATCATTTCGCGTTGTGGTATCCCCTCGATAATACGCATCATTCAACGACCTGGTGGTCCCGTCGACAAACGCACCTTGTGGTAATCACTCCAAAATACAAATCGCATGTCCAAATACTTGGTGGCGCCGATCGTTGTGTCGAAATTGTAAAGGTTCAACTGCTAGCCAAGGTGGAGAGAGACTGGGTGTGTTTCTCACCACTCATTCCACCTGCAGACTTGTTTTTAGACACCACGATGAGGTGGTATGCCCAGATGGCAGTAGTTTAGTACCCGTTTAGTCATGTGTATCATCAAATCGAGTCGCAGATGCTCCCAAGCGACAAACAATGCAGTGGAAGCACGTCGTTTTATTTTTGAATTGGACTCGACATGCTCACCTACCCTTCGCTCTGCCTCGCCCTCGCCTTTGCCGGCACTGGGGTTGCCCAAAACATCCCCTTGACGTCGCTCTTCCCAGCCAATAAACCTGCGGTTGCCACCGCGCCCGTCCATCTTTTTGAGTCTGGCTATGCCTTTGGTCGATGGAAGGCGCCGATCGAGGACGTCCGCTTCGAAAGCGAAGTCGAGTGGACGCATGCGCTCGAACAAGCCAAGATCAAGCGATGGCATTACACGAGTGTCAACACGGCCGACTACCTCGTCGCGTTTACGATCGTCTCACTCCCATACGCAGCCCCGGTCTTTGTCTACATCGTCGACAAGCACACGGCCGAGAAGTGGGAGTTTGCCACGAATGTGCCCTTGTCAGCCGGCGTGCACTTTGCTGCTTCGTCGGTCGATTCGGCATCGTGCACGTCGTACGCGTCGCTCTGGCGCGACCTGTCCTTTTGTTTTGACGAGCGCGCATGGCACATGACACTCGACGGCATCCACGTCACATCCGACCGCACGAAAAACAAACTTCCGCTCTCGTTCGACTTGAGTATGACCGCCACCGACCACGAACCCCTCATCCTTTCGTTTCCCCTTGCCAACGACCCCCTCCGCCCCGCCTATGTCCACAAAGGCGCTGGCTACCGCGTCCATGGCGCGTTGACTCTCGGCGAGAAGCGCATTGACTTTTCAGATGCCCTCGGCGCCGTTGATTGGACCAAGAGCATCGCGCTGCATCACACCGAGTGGAACTGGGTCTCGAGTAGCTTCAAGACCGATGACGGCAAGGCGGTCGGAATCAATTTGAGCGCCCGCGTGTATGATGTCGACGGCGCATCGCAGGAGAACGCATTGTGGGTCGATGGGAAGCTCTGCCTCCTCGGCGGCGTCTCCTTTGCCGTGCCCGCACACCCCGTGACCGACACATGGACGATTCGATCGAAGAATGCGACGGCATTGGACGCCGTCGACTTGGAGTTTACGCCCGTGGGCGCCCGCCAAGAGCAGGTGAATGTGCTCAACGTCGTCCGCAGCGCGTTCGTGCAACCATACGGCCGCTTCACGGGGCACATTACATGCACCATGGAGAGTGGCGAGACGCATCGCATCCGTCTTCGTGATACCTTTGGCGTCGTCGAAGACCACCAGGCACTCTGGTAAACACTTGACGCGCGGCCATAGATAATCCGTCAAAATACATCACGTTTTGGTGAATATATATGCGACGCTGCCATTTTTACAATAACTATGGAGTATTCAGCTTTTTTATTTATTTTGACCGATCGTGGATCAGGATCTGATTGAGAAGATTCGACCAAATTTGGCGAATATTTTCGCCGAAAGCAGCTGGCGGCCCACGGCAGAGCTCGAACGGACAACGAACAATTTTGATTGGCTGTATTATACGTAATGAAGAAAAATACTACTCTTTCATTGGTCAAATAGAAACAGGCCAGCATTGAAACTCTTGATCGAAATCGGAGAACTGGAGCTGCAGTTCGTTCGAACGTAAAGATTATCCACAACCTCTCAAAGAAGCCTGTGCTGGACAGTGAGAGCGAGTGTCATGCTTGCAGTTTGAGAGAAATGGGCTTCTTCTTCCCCTGCTTTTCGTTCCTTTTCTCCGATTTTGAGTCAATTTTCACCAAGCAGAACTGGTGCAATGTGAGTTACCTTGACAGGTCAAATTTTCGACTGGTGTAATGCAGCTGCCGTGAGTTCGATGTGGTTGAGGTAAGCAACATACAGTACTATTTTATCCTCTATTTGTGTATTGGGTCGTAAGATAGACAGGATGGTTGTATCGAACATGGTGTCACACCCCAACGACTGGGCAGTTCAACCACGATATAGTAATCTCAAGGTTAAATTCCTCCCCGGATGCATCTAAAGACTCGATTTGGGATCTACCATGACATGCATTGCACACTCTCCAGGTGTTGCTCGGTCGGAATGCGTACGGCGACCACTTGCATCATGTGCTGCAGCTTTCGGTATCCGGATATCGCCTTGTTTCGATGGACAGTGCGCCTTTCTTTGACTGGAGGTTTGTATGCTGGCTTTCTGTTCAGCCTAGCACGACCGTCGAGGCTGCACAGTTGAGGTTCCTGGGATGCCTCGTCTGTAACCATTGGCGTCACTTTCCGATTCCAAGACCCATGCCGACAAGTCCTGCGCTTGCGTCGTCGACATCCACGTCGGCGGCGTCCGACGAAGCCCACTCGGACAATGATCGAAGCCACAACTCGGGATACGTCTCGGTCCAAGAAGAAGACCAGCGCGGCTCGAGCTTCTCGTACAGCTCGCGGTACGCACCGACGCCCAAGGAGGTGTTTGCGCGCGGTTCCATGGCGCCGCGAGACATTCCCATCGTCGTCAAGGAAGAGCCGTCTACGGAACCCATCACGAAGCAACGCAACGCCGCGCATTACAACGGCCGGATCAAGCGATGGCCAGGCATCGTCTTGCTCGCCCTCGTCTGTGTCGGCGCCGTCGTCGGCGTCTCAGTGTACGCCGTCAAGTCGGGCGATTCGGCCACGGGCCGCCGCCGCGCCGTCCAAGAAGCTATTGCTGAGCGCGCGGCCATCAAGTCTGGCTTGGACACGCCTGACAAGCCCCGCCGCAACTATATTGACGACGACGACGTCGTCAACAACCCCAAGGTCTACAAACCCATGGGCTGCGAACTCCCCGACTACCAAAGCAAGCGCGGCAAGATTTGGGCTGTTTCGAAGAACGGGACTGAAGTGCCCGTTTCGATCAAGGGTGTCAACTGGTTTGGCATGGAGACGGGTATGCAAGCGCCGTTTGGACTTTGGGACAATGACCAAAATGGCACGACAGTCTATGCCATTGCTGATTTCCTCAGCTTGAACAACTTTAACAGCGTCCGGCTGCCGCTCTGCTTGGAAAACATCCTGGAAAACAAGCCCTTGGAAGCCAACATCATCAACCGCGTTACGAACCGCGCGTTGGACTTGACGAGCTACATCACACTCCTTCAGAGCATTGTCAAGGGGTTGGGCTACCGCAGCATTTCAGTCTTGATTTCCATGCACACTCTTAACCGAATGAACGATGCTGGCTCGCTCTGGTACGGCACGGGCTTCTCGGAAGACCAGTTTATGACTGCCATTGATATGCTCACCAAGAACCTCTGCTCGGACACGTACTGGAACGTCCTTGGCATCGACATGAAGAACGAACCGTTTGCGGGCTCGTGGGGCAACGGTAAGAAGGAGGATTTCAAGGCTGCCACCGAACGCATCGCCGCGCGCATGCTGCGTGGCTGTCCCAAATGGATGGCGTTCGTCGAAGGCATCAACCAGCAACACGAGATTGTCTTGGATGGCGAAGAATATGGCTATTACGACTGGTTTGGTGGGGGATTACACCCGGCCAAGGAGTTTCCGCCGACCTTGACGACGCCCAACAAGTTGGTGTACGCGCCGCACTATTACACACCGGCCGTGTTTCCCCAGTACTACCTCTTTGGCGGTGGCAATGTCACGACGAAGAATGCGATTGCCAATTATGTCGAGCTCCCCACACCCCAACTCAAGGGTCGTGTCAAGAGCACGATGAATGACATGTTTGGCTTTTTGAACGACCACAAAGGCCCTGCGGTCTTGCTGGGCGAGTTTGCTGGTTTGTACACAAAAGATGCCCATCCAAAGAAGACGACGCAACGCTGCACCGACTTGACGATTGAAGTCGCGGTCGAAGACGAGTATGCGGGCGCATACATGTGGTCGTTGAACCCTGAAAGTGCGTATCAGTACAACCCCGCCGACACGCCTGGCAACTTTATCGAAGGGCTCTTGGAACTTGATTGGCGCACGGCCAACAGACCCTTCCTCAACGCCATGAAGGGTCTGGACAAGTTGAAGGACTTGAAACCCATGCCCTGCTTTCCCGTCGAAAAGGCCTAACTAAACTAATCGTAAATCTGTATCTACCTGATATTACGACGTGTAGCTTTTGATTGGCTTGCCCAATACTGCAACGCAAAATCGAATTCTAGTTCAACAATCAATTATACTCCTGAATACTTGTAGTCCATAACCAGTTAACCCAAACTCGCTTGCAGCATGCTGAAGGTTACCCAAACCCGTCTAGATTGCGAAGGTTAATTTGTCTGGAGTGTTGTTCTCCTGAACGAGGCCCTACGGGCAGTCAAATCGACTATGATCTTGTGCATGAACAACGCAATATACAATGTATTCCCTGAACGGGGCTAACTGTATGCAAGACTCACACGTGTATGGCGAGGGCAGCAAGCACCAATCACGAGTAACACTAAAAAGTCCATCTCACTACAAGTGTCCCATCTCATTCTCGCCTTGGTCATTCATGGCACGCAGAATGGAGATCCCAAAGAGATGTGCGATGTTTGTTCGACAAAACACTCTTTGGTTAAGGTTACCAAAAAAGCCACGCTGTTGAGCTGTGCCACCATTGTCAAACCCCAGCTGAACAATTGAGAACTCGATTGCTTCCAATGGAATCGACTTGCGTGGCATCCTTGGCAGATGGAAGTACTTTACTGCGGTCATATTGAACACTTTGCCAACACACTGGCCTAATTTCGAGTACCCAAACGGTCGATAGCATGGCTAGAACAATTCCCTTGACACATGTGCCTGGCATTCTTGGCCTGTCCATCAGCTGAACCTGGTGGAGGTCGCACGTACCGCAACGAATGGAACGTTGGTAAAAAATCACTAAGACGTTCGTTAAGTGTAGGCCTCCTTTTCAGTACAAGTACCGCTAAAATGTTTTTGGTGCATTGGTTTGTTTTGAGAAGTGAAATGCATCGTTGCCCTTTACCTTGAATGATATCACTACGCAATGTCAATTTCTAGTAATGATGAGAGTTGTGAGACTGATCGTTGCTTGACTTTGACTCCAACTTGCAGCGGCATGGGCAGTTCCTCGGATGCGACGTTGGCTTCGCCCATCCAATCTCCAGCGTTGAGATTGCAATCAAAACGTAACCGATTGTTGTTACATTGCAAACATAAATAGACACGACATTCATAAATGCCCAAGGTGTACGCGCAGTCAGGTCCGTCGCTGCCGGCATCCCAACAGCCCCGCGCCGTGCGAGTGAGCACTCTCTCCCTCCTCTACACCCTTGGTTATGTCGTCAATCTTGGGATCATTGTACCTTGAACTCGAACCATCTCGATCTGCTAATCCAGTCATCTTGTAGCCGTTCAAAGCGTACTTGAGTGAACCTCTTCCTTGGGCCCTTGGACCTGCCTTCCCAGCATCCTCACTCGACCCATCTACAGACGCATTTGCGACCACTGCTTACACCGCCCTCTCCACGACATTCAACAACGTGACGGTTCCAAGTGGTGTTGCATTTACACGAGACGGTGCCAGCAATGCATATTTATTGCGCTATGTCGTGGCTTTGCCTACCGAAGGCGACGCTGCGTGTGTGAAATACATGCATTACTTTCCAGGTACGAGCATATCATTTTGGTTTTTTGTCAGCGGATACCAGGGGCGCTGTTGTACTCGCGCGCCATGGCGGCGTTTGTCTGTGATTTCGTCGCTCGGAATGCCTCAGCACGGACGCAAACGCTCAGCTACTCGTGCCAACAAAATCGTCAGGCCAACGTCGTCTTCTCCGTCATATGCACCTGGGTTGAACTCACCGAGGATGCAACAATGTCGACCTACACAGTTTACCACGCTGGCCAACAGTTGGAGTCCCAGTGGTTCAGTTGGCTCAAATTTGGCGTCCGCTGCGGTCTCTCGGGCTTTATTTTGCATGCACTGTGGCACCTCTACTACCGCCACTACATCCCGCTGGTCCACAATCTGCGCACGGTTGGCATTCATCCAAAACGTCGGCTGTACACGATTCAGATGGGTGACCCAACGTGGCTCATTCTCAGCCATCCATTTGTGTCGTTTGTGATGGCCGTGGACACCTTTGTCAATGCTGGATATGGTGTCATTGCGGTGAATCGAGCGAGCCAAGTGACAAACTTAATTGAATTTGGACTCGGATGTTTGTATGGCTCGCGCACGGTGGGTATTCAATTCTCGGTCATATCTATGAATTCAATTCACGAGCAGGTGTGGGCGGCCTACATGACGATGCGTTTTGCCACCCCTTTCATTAAATTCATGCACTGGGAAGAGTATTTTGAACCAGTGGACGCTGGTCTGATGACACTGACGGCATCGATTCAAGCGGGGCCAGTCATGTATCTCCTCACACGAACGCCCATAGTTTCGCGCTTTCAGTTGTTGCAATCGATTGCCGCACCGGCGGCCCTCCAACCCCATGCAACAGAAGGCAGCCCTGGTACGATCGACTTTTATCCGCCCGAATGACGAAAATTCGCAGGCTTTCTCACGTTTCTTGCAATCATGGTGGGTATCCCAGTCGTCAATTCCATGGTGTCGCAATGGTTCTCACGTCGTCAGAAAAGTGTGTTCGATCGTCATGGTCGATCTTGACAATTGAATAATGTCGATAGAACATACCCCGTGCCCCATATCCAAGTTTGCATCCGTTCGATTCAACGATTGGAAACACCGGCTGCTGCTCCACTGGCATCATCGCCGCCGTTATGACGGTCAACAAGTCGGTGATGGTGGGGTCGAAGCTGGAGGCACGATGTATCAATTGTTTGAGACGAACCCAAGGTACAAACAGTTTCCGCTCGTGAGCACCCGCGGCAGCGACTGCTTCGTCGTGTCGTGGGACGAGGTGACGAACGAACGATGCCAAATACGCCTGAGTTTGCTCCATGCGCTGGATTTTCAGCCAAAATCGCCTGAGATTGCCATCCACAAATGTCCAACAGCCCACACCGCATCTGCAATGGGTTATTTTGACCACAAACTTTGTGGGCCAACAACTCAACCATGTCCTCACACCGTCACAGTTGTGCATCTGGGGGCGAATCACTGCCAATGGGTTGCATGAGGATAAGTGATAAAAAACGAAGCGGTTTGGGCCGGTGCCAACGCGCTCTCAAACAGCAGCAGTGAAAGCAATAGGCGTAATTGAGATGGTTTCGAGGCTGTCGAACCATGATGATGACGTATAGTGGACACTGAAAACCCATCGTCACGGTCGCAGTCATTGAAATCTGCCAACACCCACGAACATGATATCGTCACTTGAGCGACATTTGACAAGCTCCTGCGATGTATCTTTTCGATTTGCAATTGTTGCCGTAAAGAGTGACATTTGTTCGACACTTTGCACAAACTCTCTCATTGTATACCCTCAACTACTCTTGTGGGATTGGAGAATGCCTGAATGAAGTCTTATTTATTTGGTCAATATCTCGGGTCTATTTGTGCCTGAGATACTGTCGAAGTTGTAGTCGAATCGACAATTTATGCCACTGAGCTCAAGTACTCTGTCGTGCTTTCCTCGTTGCGTGTCTTCGCTTGTGTTTACAATCACGAGTTTCACAGCCGTCGACAGTCGACTGCATTTCACCGTCGTCGCCGCCATGCCCAACAAGCGAACATGGCACACGATACGACGCTTAGGATGATCCAAGATCACGGGCCTCCTCATTTTTCTTGTTTTTGAGGTGGGTCGCCCCAATTGAGTGGCCCAAGGCAATAGAAGACTGACCATGGAAACGCCGGAGTATCGAAGGGGTAGCATTATGGTATTGTAGGATGGAACGGAATAGTCCTTTGCCATTCCCACTGATCGAACCTTTCAACGTAACTTAAATAACGTGCACAGAAACAGATGCAAATGCTAAGGTGCATGCGCAGTCGACGACGGCATCCCAACGACTCCGCGTCGTGCGAGTGAGCACACTCTCCCTCCTATATACACTTAGAAACATCCTCAATCTTGGTCAAATTGTATGGTCCACTTGAACCGCTTCCACCCACTAATCTAATCATCGTGTAGCCATTCGAAGCCTACTTGAGTAAACCTCTCCCGTGGAGCCTGGGACCCGCTCCCCAGCGACCTCGTTCGAACCATCCATATACGCGTTTACGATCTCTGCTTACCCCGCCCTTTACACGGTGTTCAACAACACGACGGTACCACTTGGCGTTGCTTTCACGCGTGATCGTCTCGGCAATGCATATTTGTTGCGCAATACCGTGGCCTTGCCAGTCCAAGGGATTCTGCGTGTGGGAAATACATGCACCACTTTTCAGGTATACGCAAAGCATGA
The DNA here is from genome assembly GCA_009835185.1 of Aphanomyces stellatus. Classification (NCBI taxonomy): domain Eukaryota; phylum Oomycota; class Saprolegniomycetes; order Saprolegniales; family Verrucalvaceae; genus Aphanomyces; species Aphanomyces stellatus. The sequence continues at coordinate 30,097 of VJMH01007388.1, forward strand.
ATATCTACGTTTGTGTCAGAATGGACCCCAGGGGCGCACTTCTATTCTAGCGCTATGGCTGCGTTTGTCTGTGACTTGCTAAACAAAGCCGAGAGTCCTGATGCGATGACCTCTTGTCAACTGTGCGAACAGTCCTCGCCAAACGGGGCTGAACACATGACGTGGACAACACATAGTATTGTTTTCGACCGAAATGTACACTTCGTAGGCGATTGAAGAATCGACTCGTGAATCAACTGGGCGCTGACTTCACATGCTCGACAGTCAGTAAAAGTGAAAAAGCGCTGACATTTTCCCGTACTCCCATTGGAGAGAAAAATTTCCTCCTGTGATTTGATTGGTTTGGCGATTGGGAAATCGATTCGGCAAGTCGATTCGATTGGGAGTGAGACTCCAATTTCAAATCGAATGAACAATACCGGGTCTGCGACGACGGGGGTGCGCTCGGCTTTGTTGATACCGGGGTGTCTGTGTCGTCCTTGTCCTGGGAATGAAATCATCAGCGGTCTCCTAAAGGCTCAAAATTGGGGTATTTACATCCAAAATTTGAGCCAATGAGGGGATGATGTTGAATTGCATTTACTTGACAACTGGTTGGTTGGACTCTACACCTGTAAAATTCGATGAGTTCCTGCACGTTTTTTGGTTTAGCATTTAACGGGAGTGCATGTCCTCGATGGTATACGGAAATTCAGTATATAGAATGGTGGGACTGAAAAGAAGTAATTTAACCTGGATATATTTGAGGATATTCTCGTGAGTCTCAATATACCCTATAATACGCTCACAGGGTTAGGAACGTTTTTTTATGAGTTGCTCTTTCGTTGCAACACATGGCCATCGACACCAGTTTCTGCATTTTCCGATCCCTGGCTGTAAACCGACAATGACAACGTCGCCTCCTCTGGGGTTGACCCTTGGCTTCTTCCATCGCTTCATGGAACGTCATGGCGGCCGACAAGCCTTCCTTGGCCTCAGTACGGCAGACGTGTGCGAGACCTTTGTCAAGCCATACACGCGTGGCACCCAATTGTCCTTGGTTGAGCATGTCCATCGCGACCCTCAAGACGGACCGACATACGTCAAGCCTGCCGCGTGGTTTGTCAGCCATGCATGGTCGTACTTGTTTTTGGATGTTGTGGATGCCTTGGATGCGTTTTTTAACGGTCTGGGCATTCCAAGCACCGACGATGTCCCAGTCTGGTTTTGCACGTTCAACAACAACCAGCACGAAGTCACGAGCCACATGCGCGACTTTCAATATTGGGTCGACGCGTTCAAGACTGCGCTTACATCGATTGGGCGTGTCGTGATGGTGCTCTGTCCATGGAACAACCCGACGACACTTACGCGAACGTGGTGTGTGTTTGAGCTGTACGTGGCCATTGTCACCAAGGCAAGATTTGAAGTGGCCATGGGCACAGCACAAAAGCAGGCCTTTTTGCGGGACATCCATGATGCCAATGCATTCAAACAGATGCTCGGGACCATCAAGAGCGAAAACTCACAGACCGCCATCGCCACCGACCGACACAACATTTTGGACACGCTGGCCGAGGCCAATGTTTCGTTTTCGGATTTGGACCGCATGCTCTTTGACGTGCTCGAAGATTGGATGATCCGAACGGTGCAAGACCAAATCAAGTCCACGGAATTGGCCGTCAAGGCGCAATGGATGGCGGTATTGGGTGAAATTTGGTTCAAAGGCAATGCGTTCGACAAGGCCCAACAAGCATTCGAAGATGCTGTCCAAATACATCGCCAAGAATTAGCGAGCAACGATCCGGAAATGTGGCGTTATGTGGCAAATGCGGCATACAGTGCAGGCCGGCGAGACAAATCGCGCGATGTATGGGAGCCCATGTTTCAACAAGCCCTAGACAACCAATTGGCTCTCCTTGGCAACGACCATGCAGATACACTGAACACGATGCTGCTCTGGGGCCAATGCAACTGCAACCATGGAAATTTTGAGGCCGGTGTGCCACTCTTAAAGTCCTTTTTCGACATCCACAGCCGCGTGGTGGGCAGCAATCACCCCAAGACACTCGAAGTTATGAATTCCATCGGCCGCGCTCATTTGAACCAAAACCAGTTGCAAGACGCCGAGTTTTGGTTTACGCATTGCTACGATCGAAAGCGGCAAGCGTTGGGCGACGAACACCCAGATACGGTCGAGTCGGAGCTGAATTTAGGCGTGTGTTTCATCAAGCAAGGCAAGTACACATCGGCGACAGCGACGCTGCTCAGCGTCTACAAAAAGCGATGTCGACTGCTAGGTCCCACCCACGAATCCACGTTCAATTGCTACAATACCATCGGGCAGCTCCATGCTCTTCAAGGCCACTATGCACAGGCCGAGTTCGTGTTGGTCGAATGTGTGGATACGGCAAAGCGGCTGCAGTTGCGACCACACCGTCTTTTCCTGAGTACGTCCATTCAGCATGCACAAATCTCATGGACTTCCATAGGTTTATGTCGACTTGGCATGTATTTTGCCTCCAAGGGGGACATAGATAAAGCCAACAAATACCTTGGCCAAGCGCACGATGGATTTATTCAAACGTACAACCCGGCGCACTTCGAAGCCCAGCGAGCGCTGTACTGGCGCTGCCTCGTACTCATGACTTCGGATGGCTGGCATTCATTGGCTCAAATTGCCGCCTATGAAGACCACTTGAGACTAGCCAATTGCTTCAACGAAACTTGGTCCCGCTTCCCGTGTCATGGCTGCTATCAACCCATCCAAGGTCAATATTTCACATGCACCAAGTGCCCCAAATTCGCCTGGTGCTTTTGTGGATCATGTGTCGCGTCGAGCAAGCGCACCGCGTTTTGCGACCATGGATTGGCTGAGTTTATGGCGTTGAAACCCCCTGCGCGACTTCTCCAAGAGAAAAAACTCGAAATCTTGGCCCAAGATCTCCATACTAACCGGAAGGAGTACCAAAATGCGTATGAAGCCTACCAAGCATACTGCATAGCATTTCAAGTCCCCGAAGTAGAACGGCTCAAGTCGATGGGCTGTTCGAAATCGCTATGGTTGTACTTGTGGTGGTTGTTTGCAGGACCCTGTGTGGTACTTTGCGCAGTCGCTGCCGTTGTGTGGGTGCAGTGGGAAGAAGTAAACTAAACACAAATATTTTGTGATGATGAATATACGGAGTACTTAGGGGAGTTAAATTCCCTTTTGCCACATTCGTTCGAGCAAATGCCATGCACAGGATTGAAATAAAAATAGGGACAAGGTTTTGTGCGCGATGTTTTTCGCGTGCTCTCTGATTTTACGCTTGTTCACTTCAGAAATGTTTTTTTCTGTTTTGTACCTGTAATATCCTTCAACATCGGACCTTGCCAGCGACGACAGAGCATCCGCCCACAATATTGCGCCAACCGGACTGCAGCATAATTTTGTACAGGCGGTGCCTTGACCAGGAGCAAGCCCATGAAAATGGGGATTGAGTATATTTTGTCCCGTCGGGAAAGCTGGAAAGAGCAGGCTATGATAAAAGAAAGCAGCGTGGAGCACGCGCAAATCGCCCGAAAAGTATATTTTTGTCCGGCACATGTCTTTGGTGGTAAGTTTCCTCGCGTGAACCGGATAAAATTTTCCGGATATTCTGAATGGGGACATCAGCGAATGAGCGTTCATACGTGTCGCTGAATACTTCTTTGCTGGTCGATCGAAGTTTGTGTTTCTCAACAAACTGTGCATTTGGAGAGAAATCGACATCATATGAAGTACAAAATACTAGTACTTCTCACAAGAAAAAGTACACCCTGTAATGGTGACTCACGAAAACGGGTACTAGACGTCTCGAAAGCATTTTACCCACTAAATACCCACCTTATACCCTATTACCTATTTAATACTTGAAACCCTTTTGTCTGGTTAAATGACTGTTTGGAACAGCTATATCCTGTGCACAACCTGTTTTCTACCCGTGGCTGGACCAAGAAATGGGTCGGAAAAGTCGATGACGTGCAAGGCGCCATGCAAATATAAAATACACTAAGTATATCCTAGCGAAGGTAGCGGCTTGCGACTCGTTTTCGAGGTGGAAAATTGAGAAGTGAGCTTAGAAATCGATGGCAACCGCCGTGGTCTGAATATAGTAGTTTCTTTGATGTGGAAGGCCGACCAATCGCGCGCACGAGAAAGAGGCGGCAGCCAATCAGAATAGGGAAACTATTTCGACGTCCTACTATTTCGACGGACTGTATATATGTTGATCAGTTCGATGGTGTCTGAAGAATTTTGACACCTTCAAAGAATTTTGGCGATTTCAAATCAGGACTTCTGTTTTCAATATCTGTTTATTTTATTTGTACAATCGTATTGAACCCCACTGAAATTGTTTTGAAAGAGTAAATTGATCAGGAGTTTACGAACTCGTTTTGCACGCCTTCTGAAAGTCAATATATTCATCAAAAATACGATGCAACGCCTACGGCATGCTTTACTGGGTTAAGCTGGCCTTCAATTGCGCTTTGGTCATATTGGTGCGGCGCGGCACGACGGGGTTGTCCACGGGCGTGTCGTAGTTGCACCAGACAATGTTGCCTTCGGGGCACTGAGACCAGCCACAGCCAAAGGACGTGACAGAAGGACTCATCATGTTGGAAAAGTCACCGCATGGGGCCCAGCTGCCGGCGCCGCACTCGTGGCGGTCGTAATTCCACTTGGTTTCTTCGTCGTTGTACCAAATCCAAACCGAGCTCAATAGTTTGACGCAGTCGCGGCAGGGAAAATACACCATCATGTTTTGATGCCCCGATGGCTCCAACGCGACGTATCCAGGGCAAGTGTCCGCCCAGGCTTGCAATCGGGCGGCCTCGGATACATCCCACGAAAGCGAGGGCAAGTCATGGGCGGCGCGGAGCTTGTTGGTGTGGACAATGAGCATATCTTTGATGGTACTTGTCGACTTGGACAGCGAGGCCGTTGGGGATTCACTGGGGGAAGGCAGGGTGGGGGCTGCATGCATGCTTGGGGATCGACGAGTTTCGGCGACGACAGTCGTTGTCGTCGCGGCAAAGAGGACACTTGTTGCGAAAAGGGATTGGATCTTCATCGTTGTTTGGCAGGCAAAATGAAAAGTGAGGTTGGTGTGGATGTTGGGGCTGCCGCAACTCAGAGTGCCATTACACATAGCAGCCATGTAGCGAGACGAGCTGGTTCTGACACGTACAAATCACTGAGTGATACACAACCCTCGTTGAAACTGAACACATTTAAGTCCTGAGTCGCAACCAGATTTTTTGAGGTAACCCCCTTGATTGGGGAAGGCCAAAATGCATGATAAGTGCGTCACGAATTTTCTCATAAGTAAATGTGTATGAAGCTTGAAATCGTATATAAGAGATATAGTATATTAAAATCAGTATTGGAACGTTTTAGGTGACGGGTGAAATAATCGGGGTCTTTGAGACTAAGTACCCTTCAAAAGGTTCTCATGTGGACAAATGTTTCTTGTAGGTACGGTTTTTAAATCATGCCTTCAAAGAAACATTTACCCGTACGGTACACATTTAAAAATATGCCCCTATTCAAAGTTGCCATCCAATCAAACTTGCGGAAACTGTTCCGAAGGTGTCATAATTCCTTCTTGACTCCAATAATCGACCCACCCAACGACGCCTAACCCTTAAAAAGTACACTGTACGGCGCACGTTGGATCTTTTTTTCATTTTAGGTCAAACAGGTTTTAAACTTGAAGTAGCGAACATGAAAGGTATTTGAAGTCCTGGTTTCACGCGTCCGTCAATGAAGCCTGGGGTCTCTGGGGTTGTTGGGGTGGTGGGTTAGGGGGTTTAGGGGGGTTGGGGGGTTGAGGGTTTTGAGGGTTTTGGTGAAATTGGATGCCATTTTCTGACTCCGTCCTCCACCCACCTAATGTACTTAAACGTATTTAACGTATTTAACGTATTTTTTGCCTAAAACAAAAGGACAGGGTTAGGCGTCGTTGGGTGGGTCGATTAGTGGGGTCAATTCCTTCTACAGGTCCCTGTGTCGCCGAGTGCCCCCGCCAGGGGGTACTCGAGGTGGCCAGGGGTACTCGTGACGCTATTGAGCATCATATTGTCGAAAGAAGATAAAATTTCGTTTTGACCTTTTTCCAACCAGCTCGGCAGGAATGTGTTTGCAAAAGGTGGGAGGTGTACAACTTCCCCCTCGATATTATATCTCCAGGGAGAAGACACATGTATTCAAATCAGCTCCATCTGTGGTAACCGCCACCCTTCATCATGAGAGCATTCTCTGCTCGAGTGATTTAGCAGCACGTGCACGTGCCGCGGTTACCCTCTTGTATAAAAATTGTCTGCTTCAAGGCTGTATTTTAATACATCTGTGAATCAGATGTGGACGCCGATACCCAAGGGAACATGTTAACGCACCCCTTAGGTGTCAGAGTCCCATGGCGAATTTTACCCCCAATCTTGTAACCCCTTCACAGTTTAACTTGTTGCGTACAAATAGTGCTGATTCGCAACCAGAATAAGCTTACATAAATATAGTTCAACCTAATCTGATTCAGAGCTGTATTTAATATATCTGTGAATCAGTTGTGGACTCCGATACCCAAGGGGGCATGTTAACGCACCCCTCGGGTGCCAGAGTCCCATGGCATATTTTACCCCAATCATGTACTAGCCTTCGCAAGTACAACTTGTTGCAAACTAATAGTGGTGAATTTTACAGTCTTTTCGTTCACTCTGCAACGAAATAACAGAAATGCAGTGTCAAATAGTATTTGCAAATACTGTGTTTAATTGCGACTGTGGGTACACTTACTTCTGCATACCCAAATAGCGCACTTTGGGACATGGCGAACGCCACATTAGCAGTTGAAATATATACTTCGAAGTACCTTTTTCCGTGTTCACAATAAAAGCACGAGAATTATCGAGCATCCTCGTCGAAAGACCATCAAGGTACCATTTCGTAAAGCCTATACATAGAATTATCATGAATTGTCCACAGAGAATGATCCGCATTAACATGAAAAATGCAAACGTAGTTTTTTCTTCAGATCAAAACGTCGGTCGATTTGATTTTAGGCAAGCACGTCAAGACGTGGAAGCTTCACACATTGACGGATCCAAACATCAGTGCGGTTTTGGCTCCTCAACGAGTTCACGAAGACAACTTGCCAGAGAAATGGGATGATGGGATCCACAAACGGCACAGCAGAAGACCAAGCTGCCGCTGCGCAGCAACTCCAAGATAGCACGGGGTAAGAGGTGACACAGAAGACTGCAGAAGCCACCTCTTGTTCCATGTTGCCTTGGAGTCGCTGGGCAGTCGCAGCGTGGTCTTCTGCGGCTGTTTGCAACACGTCTTGCTCCTAGGCAGCGACAACGCTTGTAACTGACATTGTTCCGCTTGCAAACTCATCCTGGGCCGGCACTAGCAGCTCACAAATGTGTGTGGATGGTGACAACAAACGATCGAACTGTACCTCGCGTCGTGGATAGAACTCCAGCGTTAATTACGTCAGCGTCGGCGTCTCTCGCATTGCGAGGGTCAAAACACTCGACCGCTAATATGAGGATTTTTCCAAAGTCAATAGCTTGATTTGGGTCTTCGATAGCGCTTTGACGATTGCATTAAAATCCTCGACATTGGGCGACGTTTTTTGGATGGCAAATGCATCCAGCTTAAAAGATGGCAGTTTACCGCAGAAATCAGGTAAACTGGTCCCCAAAAAAGAACATCCAATAAATTGCAAGTTGGCGGGTTTCAAGGCAGCAAGTTGGACAGCCAACAATTCTCCCATGGACCATCGACGTTGTCGTCGGGAGGCCACTTGATGTGAAGTTTCGTCGATGAATTCTTTTGCTGCTGCCACCAGTCCAATTTGTACTGGGTTCTCAGTTCAACCTCAGAGTAGTGCTTCAAAATGGCCGAGATTGCAGGAATGTTGACATCTCTCGTCCAATTGCAAGAGAGGCTAGCATTCACTCAGTCCGTTGGAGTCAATGCCATCGATTAAGGGCCGTAGATCACTCATCACGTCAGTCGGAGCAAAGGCGCACACATACTGCACCATGTCCGTGCTATGGGGGACGAAAAAGAGGACGCGATGGAGGATTTCCACTGGCAGCTTCCACTGACCGTCTCCACGTGGGAGGTCGCATCGTGGTTTCTTCATCGGTGTTGTTTTGACAGAAGATTGAAAATGCCAGAACTTCGTCGACTGGGAAACTAATGTTTTTGGATCTCCAATTTTCACCCACTTAAGGCCTGTTGTTGATGTCTCCTCAACGACTACTATTTGGACGCCGAAAAGTATTGCCCCAAGTTGGTCGTCGTCGAAGGCGACGACGACGATCCCTTGATAAAATCCATTCTCAAGTTCTACAATGTCGTCGATATCGATGGCATGTTCAACTTGGACTGGTTGCAGCAACACATGCACCCCCACAAGAAACTGCGCTTGATTTGGCCGGCTGACGAAGATCGTCTCGGAGGTCCTTGGACGGCATGGTGCGACCAGTTGGCTCAAATGCAAGTCGTGTATGTGTACTTGCAGTCGAGCGCTGCATAGACGTCCTTCCCCCCAGGCATCGCGTCTGAGTCATTTGGTGTTCCTCGACATCAATGCGGACGTCGATGACAACGACGTCTTGGACACGATTGCTTTGTTCATCGCCACATCGAACGTCGTGGATCTGATTTTTCAACCCAAATTGTACGATGCTGCAATCAAGAGCCCCACCCGCTGGCTTTCCTCCCGGCCCGTGCGATCTTGCGACCTCGAAAGACCTGCACACGACATTTGATTTGGCCATTGCCCAATCCATGTCCCTCCAGAAGCTCACATTAAGCTACAACTCGGACTCGGTCGCATCTAAGTTGTCATTGTGTCCTCTGAGCCTCCGAACGTTGACGCTGGAGTGTTGTCATCTTACGAGAAACTTTGTCGCTGTCTTGTGCGTCCATCTTGCGGCCTGGCCTCCAGCATCTCGAAATTGCAGTTTTGGACATGCTCAACTTGCCCCGAGGGTGTGGGCGCATTATGCGATGCGTTGCCAATGACCAAAGTCAAGTCCCTGGTATTGCGCAACACAAATTTGGACGAGAGAGCGGTTGGCGTCCTTGCCAAGGCCATCCCTACGACCAAACTCGAACGTTTGGATTTACAATCGTGCCACATGTCAGATCCAGCGCAAGAGATTTGTCTGGGGCGATGCGGGCCACGCCGACAACAGTTTGATGGTCGACGACAACGACATTTCACTTTCTGGAATTACAGTCTTTGCGCTGGCTCAGAGATCGACCGAAAGCTCTTGTGAGCGAGACGAGCATGTTGACGACATTGGCGTGCAGGTCTTCGTGACATGATTGACATTGCCATCCCCCGTTCTCGGCGAGCAACCATTCGCTCCTAATTTATCGATTTTAATCAACGTAGTATTGTATTGTCTTTTTGACCGAAATGTAGACTTTGTGGGCCAGGCAGGCCATTGATGAATCGACTCGTCATTCGATTCAGCGTTGATTTCACATGCTCGACAATCGGTAATAGTGAGAGTAGGCATTTTCCCGTCTTCCCATTGGACAGAAAATTCCCTCCTGTGATTTGATTGGTCAGGCGATTGGAAAAGCGATTCCAGCGATTCGATTTCGAATCGAATTGACAATACAAGTATTGGTTTGAGAAAACTCGAACCAATCTGCTTGCTCTCGTTTTATCATGTTGATAAATGAAGGAATTTCCGACCACAAAAACAGTTTGTGGGCCGAGGCAAGACTCGCCGTTGCTGGAGGCTTTTGACTCCAGCAGCATAAAACGAATAGCGAAGGAAATCGTAGTTTTATTATGGGGGCTTCGCGCTGTGGCTAACTTGGCAGCGCCAGCCACTAATAATAATAGCGTGGCTAATAATGCGTATGGATTTGTGTGTTGGTAGGATGACACTTTGTTTTCTAACTAACGTTATCGCAGATCCTCAAAAGTCAATTCCATTACCGACGGCTACAACGGCATAATTTGCCAGCATTTCTGTACTTTGAGCCACCGACTATGTCCCTCGACCACGTGCATTTCTGAAAAGCTTCATTGCCCTCGATACAGAGGCTGTAAAATCCCAAGATGTCGTCAGCTCCGCCATGCCCCGCCCAGACCGAGCCACAATTGGATTTTACAACGAGGTCGCAGCGCTGAATTATTATCTTGTTGAAGTTCTGTTAATTTTTCGATTGACCTCGGCATTGCAATATGCTTGCGTTGTCTGAAGCGTACAGCCGATCGATTCCCATGAAAGGGTCCACGAGAGTGAGACACGGACCAATAAAGTGGCATCTTGATTCGAGTTTGGAAAATGTGTTGAATTCCTTGGACTTCCCTGGAGCTTTGAAACCCATGCGGGCATTGTAGCAGAGTGCAAGATGGTACTCTGGGAGTAAAAATTTTGCTCAATCTTTCTGGTTGTGTCCAAATATCCCGGACATGCCACTCTGGTCAATGCTTGATGGGCCACACAGCATAGCTTGTAGATATCCTTGAGACCAACCCCACCGCGCGACGTTAAGTGTGACGAGAAATGTTCATTTCGCTTAAATTTACTGAATATGGAGCGTTCAAGCAGCCCCATATGATACCGTCGTTGATAAACTTTGGCCACAATCACCCTTGTTTCTGTATTGGCAAGAAGCGACGAGGCAATTAGAATGGAAATATATTTTATTGTGAATCGCATTTTTTGCCTTGTGTTAACGTCACCGAATGATCGTTCCGGTGGAGTTGTTCGGAATGAATAGCAATTTGCAGTGCTGTGTCGCCACTGTCATCGAGCTTCAAGCTGGGTCTCAGAGTACAAAGCTGGAATTTGATTGGACAGTCGACTTTCTTCCCAGCCAATCACAGGACTCTCGCCGATCACACTGTCGTTCGATTGTGTCGTGGGTCCTCTGTTTCTTCCCATCTTCCCATCAACTCCTCAAGATGACGACGCTTATTCAATTAATTACTGCTGGTTTATGTCTCCGTGCAGCGACTCGTCTACAAGCGTTCGATGATCATGGCCCCGGCGCCACCGCCGCCGTTACAAATCGACGCGCAGCCGATCGTGGCGTCGTTTTGTTCCAAAATGTGGATGAGCGTGCCGACGATGCGGGCGCCCGACATGCCGATGGGATGGCCCAAAGCAACGGCGCCGCCGTTGACGTTGACGCGGCTGTGGTCCAAGTTCATGAGTTGCATGTTGGCAAGCGAGACGACCGAGAACGCTTCGTTGATTTCGTGGTAGTCAATGTCCGTGAGCGAGAGCTTGGCATGCTTGGCGGCGATTGGGACAGCCTTGGCGGGTGCGGTCGTAAAGTCCACGGGCTTGTGTGCGGCGTCACCAAAGCCACGGATGCGCGCCAACGGCTTCAAGCCGAGAGCTTGGGCCTTTTCGTACGCCATGACGACCAAGGCGGCGGCGCCGTCGTTCAAGGGCGACGCGTTCGCGGCCGTGACGGTGCCGTCCTTCTTGAAAGCAGGGCGGAGCGACGGAATTTTGTCGAGCTTGACGTTGTACACTTCGTCGTCTTGCGACACGATCGTGGGGTCGCCCTTGCGGCTCGGGATGCTCACAGGCACGATTTCCGCGGCGAAGCGGCCGGCCTTGGCGGCGTTGGCCGCGCGCGTGTAGCTTTCAATCGCATACTTGTCTTGGTCTTCGCGGGTGAAGCCGAATTCGTCGGCGCATTTCTCGCCGCAGTTGCCCTGATGAAAAAGCACATGTCATCTCATGAAAGAAAGGGCGGTACATACCATGTGCTGGTTGTTGTACGGGTCCCACAACCCGTCGTGGATGACACCGTCGACCAACTAGAATTTCAAACATGAGAGATCGGGACACACCATGGGGAAAGCATACCTTGCCGTCGCCCAAACGGTACCCCGAACGGGCCTTGGGAAGGTAGTATGGGATGTTGCTCATGCTTTCAAACCCACCGGCCAAGATGATGTCTTGGCTGCCAGCCATGATGCTTTGCGCGGCCAACGCGACGGCCTTCATGCCGGACGCACACACCTTGTTGATGGTCGTGCATGGGACGGTGTCGGGGATGCCGGCCTTGAGCACTGCTTGGCGCGCGGGCGCTTGTCCGATCGCGGCAGACACGACGTTACCCAAGTACGCTTCTTGGATGTCGTTCACAGAGATGCCGGCACGTTCGATGGCGGCCTTGTTGGCGATGGCGCCAAGTTCAGGGCCCGTGAGCGAAGCAAACGCGCCGTTGAAGGTTGCGATGGGCGTGCGCGCATAGCTGACAATGACAACGTCCTACAGTGACGCATGAGCATGAGATGGAACGCGACGGTGATGGAAGGGACGTACACGAGGCGAGAGCGACGTGCTGAAGCGGCGGGAGAACGATTTGAAGGCGGACTGCATGATGGCCACACACGGGAGATTCAAAAGTGAGATCATAGATATCCCTGTCGAAAACGGATTACAAATCGACATCGGTTGAAGTTTGGGTTTTATATTTTGAATGGTCATGAATTGAATAACTAGGTAATTGAAAGGGAAGACACGCAATATTGAAAATGAGAGTGTCTAGAATATAAATACGGGTCCTACCATTGTCTGTGGTACGACAGGTTTTACTGTCTCATGTGGCGACGTTTTATCACCCATTGAGGCTTTGACCGCCCGTCAAAAGTTATAAAACGCAGGTGATTTGACATCAGTGGGTGGCGTTCGTAGAAGTGTTTTGATTAGTCTATAATACATGAATTCGAGAATATTGGCCAATGAAACAATTCAAAATTGAAGTCCAGTACAGCAATTTCATTTGTCGAAATACCTTTCATCGGCCAATCCGTTGCCTCTATTTCAGGGCGTTTGGAAGCCGGTCGAAATTTGAATTTCAAGTTGGCGGCATGGCGCAAGCGGACGCAACAAAGGCAGTAGAGGACCCACGGACCGGGGACGACAACGTTCAGAGCCACAAGGACAAGCAGTCCGACAAAAGTGTCGACAAAGCAGATGAAGCAGATCCATCAACCGAAACGATGTCTCCCGTGCAGAAGAAGAGAAAGCTAGACTCGACAGGGCATTGGGACTCGGCGCACTGCGGCGGCCACATCAAGCTGTCCGAGAACGACCGGTGCATGAAGACATCGAATGTGGACGCCGAACAATGGAGCTGCGTGATGGGGTCCGAGTCGGTCTCGACGTTCCGCGTGCGATTGGACCGCCTCGGAAACGGCGGTGATCTTTGGATCGGGTATTGCAAGAAAGATGGGTTTGTCCCGAACGGGAGCACGCGCGGTCGCTTTTGCCAGATCAAGTCAGCGACCGAACTCGCCACGGACGTTCGCGGCATCGACGAGGAAGACGACAGCGAAACGAGCCATCGCTTTCTCCAGGGCGACGTCCTCACTGTAACGCACAAGCGCACGGCGCAAACGATCGTCTTCCAGAAGAACGACCTCGATATCGGCATCGAGTACGAAAATGTGTCGGACGAAGATCGCTTCCCGGCTGTCGTGACCAACAGCGATGCTGTCTTCATCACCTTTCTCTAACTTGAATAGCATCCATACAGTCGTGTCAGAGCATACACAAAGACAAGCAGCAGTGATCGCGGCGGTGGCACGGAGGATTGGCGTCCTGGACTTCATGTGAACCCCTGCGGTATCTATACTCTGGACACCACTGTCACAAAGGCCCATGAAGTGCGCGATATCGGCGGCACGGCGCGTGCGTGCCCCTTGGAACATCACGGGATCCTTCTCTTCCACTAAGGGGAAGGCGCATCCAATGTGCGGCGAGCATTCCTCCGCAGGGCACCACGTGCTCCAATCAGGGGACTTGGACAAGCCAGGTCACACGTTGAAGCTGTCGAATCGATCAATTCCCTTGAAACGTACGTCGAAGCAATCCTTCGACTTCGACTTCCACAGTGCGCAGAATAAGTTCTCGCGATGTGACCATTTCTTTCTGTCATTTGATTGGCTCAGAGAAATATACTTTGTGTCAATTAACATAAAATTTAGTATCAAATACATTGTATATGGATATTTGTATGCAGAAAGCTTACTTTGATGAACAAATTTTTGCTTTTATGGTCGTCAAATATTTCTTTGCCAAAGGCTCAAGATGAAATATTTTATGCGAGCCTATAATTTTCTCTGTTTTGTGCTTCACAGGCGACTGATATAAGGCAATCTACTTATTCGAGTACATTGAAGTTGAACCTTGGGTCAGCATGGAACCGTCAGGGGCTTCGAAACGCTTGCATGTTGCAGTTGGAAAGATTGCACGCGGGTGGAGGAGCGCCACTGCTATGTCCATGGGTTGTTGTACTTCGGCGGGATCGTTCCGGCGCCAGCGTCGACGGACGCCTCCATCTTCGTGCGAACGAGAGGAGCCAAGAAACTGACACGGGATATTAAATAAGTCGACCGAAGTCGCGGGGCTTTTATTGTACTGCTTAAACTGCGTCGCATCTTTCCATCGAGTCACGTCACACCATACACACACACATTGGACACGCAACAGCGGCGGCCTCAAATCTCCAACGAGAACATCGTCGTTTCGTCGTCGTCCACGGGAAGAGGGACGTCGTCGCCCACCGGGGATGGACATGCGCTGTCGTCTTGCGCGCCCTTGGGAGAGTCCGGGGAGTCGTTCCGTGCAGCCATGTAGGCTTGAACAAGCATTTGCCCTTCCTTGGCTTCGAACGAGAGTTGCGGGTTGTCGGGCAGGTAGTCGTCGTGGACGGGAGGGTACACTTGTTGGGCGGCCAGCATTGGCACTGCCAACGGCGGCGACTGCCAGCTTGTCGACATCTGCAGCACCGTTGTGTCGGACGGCCGGAACGATGCTTTGACGCGGTCTTTCTGCATCTGCGGGGTCATGTTCATGGTGTTGACTGTGGTGTCGTTGGCAAATACGGTTGTGGGCGCGGGGAGTGAGCTCCTGTGCACCAATTTGGAAATGACGTGTGGAATGTATGCGCCATTGGCGTCCCGCAACGCTTGTAATTTTTTTAAGGGCTCATAGTTGGAACCTGTCATAAAATACAATTTTCCAAGTCGAACGTTGCCACTTAAATAAGATCCAACCAAAGTAGCCAAAAGATTCTTTTGGTTTCCACCAGCTGCGACGCAGAAACCCTCTGTTTTCTTATGCCTTGTCGAATTAAATAAACCAAAATGAGTCATCGACTTGTTCGACAAATTGTTCGACACCCCATCGCCGGTGGCCTGCTTTAAAACCGACGCTGGGTCGCGACGAATATAGAGGTATATTTGTACACCACAGCTCCAGCGTGAACCCTACTTGCGACACGCTGTGAATGCATTGCCTTCAGGGAGAACTTCTTACAAGGGAATGAAAATATTATTTCGTCCCCAGAATTCAACAGCCGGGATTCTCGAATGAATACCGGGTTTAGGATGGTGTAGATATATTTTCAATGCGAAAGACACTGGGTATTTCACAGAAGCGACCTGAATCACCAGCATGTGCGCCGTGGGGTGTCGCGGGCATGTCGCGAGGCATGATTGATTGTGGGTGTGGGGTGATAGACTGGGGGTTTTAATATCCTCTATAAATAAATACTTCAACACCATGTCACATGGTTTCGATATTTCCCTCGCCCACGAAAAAAACGCCTTCTGTATCAGGTTGAAGTTGGGTAAAACGTATTTGTTTTTACTATGGCCCACAGTGTTGTCTCTTTTCGAAAACCAACGGCCACATCGTTTAAAGTCCGGCCATGTTGAAGTGGACCACCCTACAGTTCCCCAGACGTTTTATTACATCCGACGCGTACTTAACAAAAAAACGTACTACACTTCTTGGTCAAGACCAGAAAAACTGATCAAAAAGTTGAAAAAAGGGGAGGGCGTCGAACCACCTGAACCAGCCCGCCAGACGACACCGTCGACTACTGCTGCTTGCCCCAGCACATGACATGCACCCATCCAACAGGCAACGCATGCATGACATGTGTTGACCTCAATGTTGTGGGCTTCCGTCGCTTCTTCCTCTTCAAATGGCACATTGCACATTCATCATGCGCCGTCCTTGCTACAATTCACAATCGGTGGTCAGTGCAGTCGAACAAGCAAGCTCCGCAAGAACATTCCGACCCAGAAATCTCAGCGCGCCAAATCAAGTCTGGGTCGAAAGAGCACGCTAACTCCCTAGTGTCTTTTCATGGCTCTGCCTCCAGAGACTTGAGTCTCCAACAACCTCACGAGACTCCTCAAGTCTTCGATTTGTGTCTTCCTCGCCAACGCGTGGTGTTCGACATGTGGCACTCCAGCCACCGTCCATTTGACCACGCCAGCTGCTCGCGTGCGGTTGTTCGATGGGTTGTTGGCCAAACGACACTCGGATATTGAGCTCAATTCCTTCCCCCAAAACCAGCCCCGTTATCCGCTCGACTGTTTCCCCAGTAAAATTGCTTACGGGTCACATGATGGCCTCACCTCGTGAGGTTTTTCAAGGTTGTGTGCCGCGCTTGTTGAAGTTGCGTTGGCCTGTCGAACCTTGGCTACTCGACCGTTTCATCCAACTTGGAGATAAATTTGGGTGGTCCACATTCATCTTGCCCAGCACAAAATAGCGGCACTCTCGCTCTGCATTGACTATAGTCGACATGCTATCGTGGCATCCTGCAGGCACGCTCCGCCGCTACATGGAAGACTCCCATGAGTCCTTGTTCTCTTGGGTGCGAGGCCAGCAGTCCAAGCACATCGCCCTCATGCGACGACTGAGTCGACTCAGACTGTTGCCGCCATATGTCTTAGTAGCCATACTTGTCGTTCAGCGCCGTGCGGCCGTCGCCCGATTGGTTCTTTGGGGGCTCCCACACGACGTCGCCGCCTTCGAGGACGTCCGTGTCGTATACTTTTGTAGTTGACGATGATGACGGCGGCGCGGCAGCGCCCTTGGGCTCTTTTTTCCGCCGGATGCGCTTGGGTTTGACCTCGGCGTCGACTTGCCCGTCAGCCGCGGGGCGCTTCTCCCTCGTGGCGGCGTCCTGCTCGGCCCGCTCCATCGCCCGCATCTCTTCAATCGTGGGCACAATCAACGCCGACGACACGGGCTCGTCGTTGTCGTCGTTGCCAAACACAACAGTCACAGGTTGACACGGCCTGTCGGCGGCGGCGGTGACCGGGGACGCCTTGGCCGTCTCGTCTTCTGCTGCTTGGTCATGGGCTGACGATGTCGTCTCGGTCGATGCCTCCACCGCTTTGATCTTGGCCCAGGCTGGCGTCGCAATCTCGAGCAGCCGTTCCTGTTCCTCGATGAGCTGGGTGAGCCGCGCGAGCTCGGCGGTGGCCTTGGCGCGGTCTTGGGCAGCCAGCGATTGCTTGGCCTGCTGCATGTACGCTTCGAGACTGTCGGCTTCGTCGGCGGCGGAGGCGGCGCTGCCTCGCACCATGAGCCATCGACCATCATGGAAAGGTTGATCTACCTCGCCGTTGCCTGGTCAACCTGCTCCAACACGACTTGTGTCCTTGCCAATTCGTCGCGCAGGTTTGATAACGTGGCCGAAATGGACTGCATCGTAAGCACTTTGGGTTTTGTCGCCGCGGGCGTCGCCTTGTTCGATTTGGTCCGGTCGTAGAAATCGTCGTCGTCGCTCTCGTCTTCATATTTGGCCTTGGCTTTGGCTTTGACTAGCCAACATGTCACTATGACAAGTCACATGTCTCAACTCGTACCCACGACGGCCTCGCGCTGACTCGTCCGTTGGGTATGCTTGGCCATCAACTGCGCTTCGAGCGTTTCGATTTCTTCCTCGAGTTGGGCAATGCGTGTTTCGTTCCGATCTACATGATCGTTATCGTCGTCGTCATGTGTGGCGGCCACCGTACCGAGCGCCGCCTGCTGGCCATCCGTGAGCCCAACGTTTTGCTTGGCGCGGATTTTCGAGCTCTCGGCCTTCAAGTTTTCCATCTTTTGAATCCGCGCTTGGAGCCGCGTGTACAACTTGGCATCCTTGTCAAGGTTCACCGTGTCCTTGGTCACGCTCGTCACATACGGCGTCGCGTGGTCGTCTTTGCGCTACAGGACGATCGCATGAGACGGATGCAACCCGCTGTGAAGATGCAGACACGTACGTTGCGCAAGTAGTCGGGTAGCTTGACCCCGGTTCGCGTCGAGGATTGAGTCGTCGCCCCTTGGTCGTTGTCGTTGTCGTCGTCGTCACTGTCCTCGACGGCATCTTCCCGGAACCCCCACGTCACCCCTTCGTCCTCCTTTTCCTTGGCGCGGCGCTTGCGTTCTTCCAACTGATGAACGCATTGTCATGACGACTGCGCAGCATGGAAGTGGATTTATTTTACCTTGTGGCGGATGCGATCCAAATTCGCCGAGTCGTACTCGTCGGGCATCAAAGCCTGCGGCCCCAGAATCGTGTAGATGCGTGTGGATTCGCCAAAGACGAGGACGTCCCCGACGTTCACTTTGATGTATTCGCCCGCGGCGATCCGTTTCTTGTTGACAAAGGTCCCGTGTGTGCTGCTCAAATCATGGAGAAAGAGCTGCCCTGCACACACATGTGTGAAGCATGGCGAGAGAGAGAATGCATATTTGTACCGTTGCGATCAAACTGCAGCACTGCATGAGTCCGAGAGACGGATGGATGCGCCAAGACGAGGTCACAGAGCGGTTCCATGCGGCCTACGACGACGACAAGTTCCACGGTGTTGGACGCGACTCTACCGAGGACGAAGAAAGACTTGGTTGTCAGGGCAATCTTCTCGAGGATGATGCCGCTCTTGATGACTTCTAGTGACATGTCGTGGCTGTTGGTCCCATTGAGGGCCCATTCCGGCGGCTCGTATGTCGTCATGGTGCTTCTGGCGGCGCCACGGCGCGATTTGATTTCACCAGTGGCAAAATGGGTTCGGATAAAATTGAAATTATCCGTATTTGTATCCTATCCGATTGGTTGATAACGGGTGCAATACAAATTTTCATTGGCCATGAAATTAAAATATTGGCCAATTGTCAAATTTCAACAGGAAACACACAAACTTGCATGTGCATTCAACGGCAGTTGGGATTCTCTTGAACATCAAGCAAACTATTCTACTAACGTTACGAAAAAATCCCAACCCATTCAATTTTCGACAAAAACAGGATTCTCGGTACATTCCACCATTCCATGCTCGACAATCAAGTGTCCCGATATTGCAGCTTTCCGTACTCGCGTTATTGAATTTGCATAGGACAAACAATTTGGGCCAAAATACCCGATGAAAAACTGCACCAGCTTAACACAGGGAGCTGACAGGAACTGATTCGTCCTTTGAACGAAGACGACGTAAAACTCCAAATAATATCGTCACGTTTACACAACTACGGAGTACTCAAGAAATACTCTAGAAATTCTTGAGCACTCCGTCGTAAATTTAACTTTCCGTTGTAGTATTAACAATGTTAATGCATTTCCCCTTTCAATTATTCTAGTCTAGAATACTTTGACTGTCAAGTACGTCAAGTATATGAAAAGGGAAATGCAAGTATAAATTTATCCATGCATTTGAATACTGTACTCGGAGTATTTTTTTTCGAGCTTCAAACCATGGGTTAAATATATCACATGTGGCCTTCGACGCACAACACAGTCGGTTTTGATTGGTCAAGTATGGACTATTTGGCCAATAACATATCTTGTTGTGCTCACTTGTTACCCAAAGCAATTTGATTGGTTCATTATTTAGGCAATAGATGTTTTGCGTCCAACGAAACATCAGTGGGTGGGCTTAAAGCAATGGCGTCGCTAATTTGGAACACACATCTGTCGTCCCTTAAGCTCATATAATGAAGTAGAACATCCACGCGGATAACATTCATCAGAGTTCAAATTTCCCGGAACTCCCTGCCTATTGACGCAGTGTAGGACAATAAACCAGTCAAATTATCGGGCTGATTCAATTAACACTAGAACAAATATTATTGGTCAAAATAATTCCGTGCTTGACCTATCAAAATCGAAAGTACGCTAATTGCAAAATTTATAGTAACAGGATTTGATGTGATTTCGCAAGGAGCAATCACGCCAACATGAATTCCACACGGGACAACAAAGTGTGCACAAAACAAAAGCAAAATCATTGATGAGATTGGTCCATTTCAAGAAATCAAATCGTTTGGATAAAACCCAGCCCCCTCCAAATTCACACCGAAACGACATTATTGCGTCCTTGCAATGCAATTCTTGGCAGATTTAACGTTCGGAGACTCGAGTATAGCGTCGAAGCGGTGAGATTTAGCGTTACGCGTCGATGAGTTAGGTTGCCAAATTGAAAAAGTACACTTTGCGACGAAGGGTACTGATGATCTTCGAAGCACTCATAAGTTCAGCTGCCTCTGCAGTTATATATTTTTTGTGGTTCTAGGGGATTGTTACACGTTGACCTTGATATACTCGCAATTGAGTCGATGCTGACACAAGGGGGTATGAGTGAATATTATGGGATAATTACCCCGACCAACGGGGACGGCATTTGCTACCGTTACGTCGAGCTGCGACCCATTTTAATATCTTGCCATCTGAGTTTGGCGCTGTTAGCAATCTGCTCTTTGTCTTCCTTCTCCGTGCTTTGAACTTATTTTCGGTCGCATTTTGTCCAGCCATTCCCACCCCACGGTCGCAAAAGGTACGATGGGTGCTTTTTAAACCATCTGTCGGCAATTAAAAATGCCTACAGGGGAATATGTCCCGACACGTTGAGCTCGCGACGCCCCCTGAAAAGTGGCACCTCTGAGTCGATGCTGGCAATGCTGTCCCCACCCCTCGCAACCCTAACCAGGGTCATTCCAACCACTGGTTGGTGACTCCAACAGTCGGGTGTCAGGTATATCTGACGACACGCGTGGTCACAACGACAACTGACAACCGTTATAGATCGCTCGTTTTCGCTACAATATGACTCATGCTACGACCCGTTCCCCTTGGCGATGAAAGCACGGAAAGTAGTGGTTGGTACAGTGTCGTCCTTTGTGCCACGAATGGCTTCAATTTCGCTGACGGGGCGATATGAAGCCCTTCGAGGATTCATTGGCGCTGGCGTCGTCGAATCCTTGCGACGTCCACATACGACGCGGCGGTGAACGTATTAATGTTTGTGTCCCCTTTATTTATATAACAATTGAACGTGTCGGGCTGCACCGAGTTTACGACGAGGTGACTCTCCTTGTGTATTGCACGACATAAAACAGCCCAACAATCTAGTACTAATCGTCGCGCAGTCTCTAGTTTTATAACTTTCAATCACGCTTGGCCAATCCTATCATTCTCCGACGCTCGAATGGGAGTTGGTCAAGCCAACGTTACGACGCGACAAACGAATATTCGTGTTGATTGAAAACGGCAATCGAAAAACTCAGAGTTTTTCATTCGAGCTCTTGATCCTCTGTTTTTAGTCCATCGTGTGCTTGTGTGTCATGGCCAACTCGACGTCGAAACAACTTCGAAAATCAATTTCCTTTCACAGAGACACCACCATGTCGAAAGGCACTTGCGCGAGAATGTTCGTCAAGTGCGGGACTATGATCGTCGTGATGTACGAAACGATGCACTCGAGCTCAGCCGTCGAGCGCGGGGGGTGCGTGCACCTGCGTTCTTGTAGCACTTGGGCGCAGTAGTCGGCGTAGTCGCACAAAGAAACGACTTCTTGGGGATCGTTCTAGAATTCAAATGCCACCTTGTTCGTCTCGCTTGTATGTATTGTATACACACCTGGGGCTGCTGACCGTCATAGTACTCGACGTATCGCTCGAAAAACTGCTTGGCGCCGACAACTTGGTCTAAATAGGCGTCTCGGAGGCGTTCCACCTGCAATTACGCTTTCGTGGTTTTCGATATCACACGTGACAAAATACTGTACCTCGGACCAATACGCATTTGCTTTTGTTGGTACATCTGCCCATAAATGGTTTAATCGCACATGGCGTTGTAGTCCATCTCGCCCAAACAATTCGCTCAGTGACGGCAATGTTGCCCTTGTTTGACACTCCCACTCAAGTTTGGCCATGTAAGGCGTGACCACTTTTCGAATGGCTTTGACAACGCGTTGGATATCGGCTTGTGGTCGTGGGCGATGTGTTGCTGGGGATTCACTCAGCACTTGGCAACAAAAATCGACGTTGGTCAATAAATATTGCAGTTTCCGACACTTCTCGTCGCTCGCGGCTCGGGAATATTGAGTTAAATATTGTTGGAACGAATCGTGAACCACCACGCAGTTGGCTAAATGCGCATCCTTCATGAGCGCATGCTAGACAACTATGAAGGAGATCGACGAGGGAGTATATGTGCACCTCATGCCAGTAGTGTTGTTGCTTGTCCATTTCGAGTTGGTGAATGAAATGGTGGCTGTTCGGGGTCGTGGTTGTGCGTCCGTGAGTCTGTGCTAAATTGTCACATATAAATCACAATTATCATATGTCTACTACTCAACGACTCCGAACTCGCACGATGCGTTTGATTCGTAAATTTCCATTCAAAAAGGTTCACCCATCGACCTAAATAAACAAACACCAAGGACCGCAGTGCACAAAATGCACCACATTCATTTTAAAAAAATGAATGTATCCACATAAGCCCACATATTTACCCAAATCACGAAATGGATATTTCGTAAAACCTGCTATCTGTTTCAGCTGATACTTGGATTAAGTATGCTTTTGGAACTATATGCAGATAGTTTGGTTTTACGAAATGACACGAAATAGGATATTTTTGGCCGGTTGACACCTAAGTAAGAGAATGCCTCGCAAGCGCAAGGATGGTCCTACTAGGGAATATGCCGAGCCAGGAGACGAAATTATTGAAAGGATTTTGTCGCGGCACAAATTTAAATATACAGTCTGGCCGTCTTGATTTTAACAAGGCCCTTTGACGTGAACTATCGATTTGAAGAGGTGGCTACAACGACCTGGCACGATCGGTTCTTTCTTCAACAAATACCCCTGTCGACAAGAAACTCCCGTGAGGGTGATTGATTCAAGCACGGATTGCCCAAATTGAATCTATAATTGCCAACGGTGAAATGTCTTCTTTTGAAATGGAAAAATCGACCCGTGCGCAGAACTATTGAATGTCGTGCTTCTGCGCGGCTCAGCACAAAATGGGGTTGGAATGAACGGAACATCTGCTGGCAGGCCTTGCGATCGCGATCCCAAATGACGAATATTTTTGGTCGTGGTCAGGTCATTTCGAATTTTCGTTTTGTGGTCGTTGTGCTAGTGGAATACAAGTAGTCTGCACCAAGATTTGCTCACTGCGATTGCATCAAAAGCCGTGCGGTGATGATGAGTACTGCCGGCAAATCTATAAAAAGTCTACTTGTATGTTAGCGCTCACAACTTCTACTGTCATCAGATGCAACGAAACTATCTTCGACGAGCTATTTCAGCGTCATTAGTTTTACGAGTACTTCGAATTTTTCTGCACTACGAAGTCGAGAGAAAACAAAACTTGTGTTTGATTTTGGCACGATTTTGCAGCTCGAAGCATTACTGACGGTAGTCTGCACAACACTGGCACGCAATCCACCCTATCGCACCTCACTCGCGGTACTTTGGTCGCGATAAAAAGTCAATCTCAGATCGTTATCACTTGAGCGTGCTTGTTTCATTTCCAAACAAAAATAATTAAACCGAGGCGTCACCTCGGTGGAGATTGCAATGGCGATGCCAAAGGCAGCATTGGAAACAAATTGGTCGATTAGGTCAATAAAAATTCGTTTTACTTCGAAGTAATTTAGATCCATGAAATGCCTCAATTAGCCAATCTCGGGCGGCAAAAGCTCAAGCAATTGGGTGTGCGTTAAACCTCTTTTCTGTTCCTAACGAGTGAGTATCGACCAAGTTGACCCACATTTTACCAAGATTGATCGACTGGTCCTATCAAAACCAGTTTCTTTCCACTACGGGCCCAAGGTTGAAACCTTACGGCAGCGCATCTGCCAACTAAGCGGCGACATTGAAGCGCCGAGGATAACGGGCCTGTGTGTTCGCGGTTGTTGACGGCGGTTCCGAATTCGCCAAATCAGGGCATTGGCCATATTTGTCGAGAAAGATACTGACCGGCCGCAGGATGTTTTGCTCTCATATTTCCTTGGGTTGCCTTGTGCTTGTGGCATTTCATCTTCCTGGAATATACCCAACTTACAGTAAGAAATATATTTTTAACGTTATTCTGGGGATTTCCAATAGATTTAATTTATGGCCAAAATGGTGTCACCCAGGGTGTCGAAGACAGCGTCATCGGCTGAAGCCGTTGCGGTATTGGCGTGGTGGTGGTCTGTGGACTCAAATGGAAAACTTCTTTCACGGATGGCAGCGTCGTGGTCGCCCGGGATTCCATTTGAATCTGTTCCGTATAAGGTGTGATGATTTTGTTGATCGTCTTGGTCACGCGCTTGAGATCATCGAGAGATCTCGTGTCGTGCGTTGCTGAAGATTCACATAGCGCTTGGCAACACAAATCGATGCAGCTCAACAAATATACCAGTTTCTGATATCTCTGACCGTCGACGGTGCCTTGCGTACAGTAGTGGGCTAAGTATTGTTCGAAGGCACTTCGGACCACAATGCAGTTGGCCAAGTGATCGTTTCGTAGAGCAGTGAGCTTTGGGACGTGATGAGCACAAACGAGATGTTTTCTGCGTGTTTACCTCTGACCAATACTTTGTTTGTCGACTGTGCAGGGTCATGGAAATTCTGAAGTGAGGATAGGTCGAAGGGTGGGTCGCAGAAAGCATGTACACAATGAAGAATTATTTCTCACATGCTGAAGCGCTCGTCTTGAGGCCAATCAAAATATTCACGACAGACAAACCACAGGTTGTGTTACTTGGTCATTGCAATTGCGAACACGTCCAACGTAGTTCTTCCACATACCATAAAGCTCAGAATAACTAACCACTCAAAACTACTCACCAAAGACCCCAAAACTCACAATAACTATATCGACGCAAGGGCGTTTACGGTGCAACCCCACCCGTGTGACGACGCTATATCCGCACTTTCCTCAATAATAAACAAATCAAATTGCGCTGGATCACCAGATTTTAATGCAATTGACCCATACAATGAACCTTATTGGACAAAAATTTGTCCAATAAAAATAGATTCTGTGTTGCGTTCGTCGGCTGACTCTACGCTTTTTGAGCCAAATCTAGCGCACGGAGGCTCAAATATACAGACAGATAACGTTGGAACAACTCGACATAGTGGTACACTGAGTTGTATGAATGTTTGTATGGTGATATCCTATATATTTTAATAAAGTTTGCCGTTGGAAAATATTTGACCAGACTAGGTGATTTTTTATTGGCTGGTGGATCCATTCAAAACGGTTTGAAACGATATCATTGGTTAATATTTCAAAAACGGTCGAAGGATATTTACGAGAGCCCCCGACTTCTTAGAATTATAAAAATACCACCGGTGCAACTCTGTCGAGTACAAGTATTTTCGTCGTTATCTGTGCAGTGACGCCGGAAAAACTAGCCACTGTGGGAAACGAGTTCTTATGAGCATTTGTATAGTATTTTTGTGGAGGCATTTATACTACTAGAGTACTATTAGTACTAGTACATATAACCGCACAATAATACCGACAGAAAATAAACTCGCTCACAACCTTGAAACCTTGGTTGGACTTCGTTTTGGCAAGTGTCGTTGTGTGTTTGTAATAAACGACATGTACGAAGAGCAGCGATCCCACTGTGGGAATACAGAGAACGGGGAAATTTTTAAGTTTCCCCGTTAAATTTCGTTGTGTATTTTTTAACAGCGTGTGTCAGCAGTGATCAGCATTTATTAAACACATTTTTTGTCAAACTCGCTCAAACCAATTTCGAATAGAAAGCAGCACAAGGTGAGACGAGCAGTACCGCATTCTGTAGATCTCTCATTTTTCAATCTAGCACGTAATTGTCGTGGCTTTCGTGCTTAAATGAATGTGAACGATGGCATCGCGTCCGGCCACTCGATCGTTGGCGGCAGCAATTAATCCTCTGTTATGTTTATTTCGCCCACGTCTAGTCGATATGATTGGATGAAACCAATTATATTGTCCAATCATTCACGACTTGCGATGGACAGAAAGAATGCAGTTGATGACATTGCGTCTTTTAAAAAAGACACAACTAAATTTCCGACATACATGATCTATTTTGCCAAACACAACGAAACCTTCGAAATCCGATACACAACACATTTGGATAAAATATGACCCTGATTGAAACAAAATGATTGGCCATATTATTGCGAAGTTCGTAGTTAACCTGCCAATCTGTACTTTCTATTTTGGATTTACTTCGAATTCCTTGTGTTTTTAATTTCCCCGAACCCTGTAAGTGCATTCCAAATCGGTTGTAAATGAAGTTGGACTTTTGTTCATACCTGCCAATTCTCAGAAGCGATGCCCTTGGACTGAAAAACGCAATCAGCACGCGACATTGCACGCGACTTCAAGCGAAACTTCAGCGAATATTGTCCGTTCCTGGCGATAATGATGCGGTTTGCAATTTGTATAAACACGAGCATACAAGCAAAGGTTGGGCAAGCGTTTGGACACAGGTGTTTGATTGTGCGTTCGTTGGGAGTCGAGATTCATTTCCATCCATACTTTCAACGCACGATCAAAACGTAATAGTTTACAAAAACCATTCTATTAAAATTGGAGACATTAAAATGTGGACCAAAGTACACGTTACTGTTCGCAATACTTCGAGTACAGCTTGAAGCTGGTTTGATGAGTATTGAATTGATACCGTGTATGAACGTGGGTTATCCCTGGGTTATCCCTGGGTTATCGTAGTTTTCTTTGCAGATGGAGCCCGCACAACACGCTCGTAGTATCCACACTAAACTTAAATGAGCATGTTTCTCAATTCATGAGAAACATATTGGCCTCGTGCTACACGCGACTTCTAATCATTCCGAGCGAAAGAGTACATATTCCACCACAAACTATGGTTGGAATGTGATTCGTATCGTTCCACCCTCTTGCGTACATTGGGCACTTGGGATCATTTCTGGGAAAAGTACAGAGAGATGTCTGGCCCCCTTCCCGCCATCGAAACAGCAAATCTTGATCCGCTCGTAATTTTAGGTGCCTTTCACTCAAAGGGTTCACAAACGACGATTAAATTACCCGTATTCTATCTACGAAGCACGGCCCCCCATCAACGTTGTTGTTTCGGCTTCTAACCGCTGGCAATAGGGGTTGACGATTTGGATTATGTATTGGTGGACAACATCGAGGTCGCCTTGGTCGCGTGGTGGGTGCGTTTTGTCCGACTCTGCCAGCACGCCGGCGCAAAACTCGACGTATTCCAACATTTCGTACAAGCGGGCCAATTTTCTGGCCTACAACCACACGGTGAATATTCTCAACAGTCCATTTTTATCAACGTGCACACAAAATAAATAAATACAATCGTTCACCGACCTCGGCCGCCGACTTGGCATGTGAATTTTCAGCCGCGTATTTTTGAAAACTCGTCAACACGGTGTACACCTTGTCGTGGTAAATTTCTTTCAGCGCGGCGTGCTACACAATAATTTAGTCAGCACGTTTAGACAAATCCTCAATATTCAAACATTGGTGGGATCATATGAAAATACATACCTTGCGCCAATAATTTTTAGCTTCTGCCGACGACGACGACGTTGACATGCTCGTGTCCGTGGCGGCTGACCGGTGGACCGACGACGACAACATCGAGAGCCGATCCACGTCAAACGCGACCAAGAACGAATCCGTGTGTTGAAGCGCCGTGCTCGACGCCGAAACGACCGATTCGGTTCGGAGTTGGGTGTTGGTGTTGGACAAAAACGTGTCCGATCTGACCATTTCGGGGACTTCGGCCTTGAGTTTGTCAAAATGGGGTACAATGATTGTGGCAATGTAGTTGTAGACGTGCTGGAGTTCTTGCATAGACCGCGCGGGGTGGGAGTGGCTGGTTTCTTGCAGCACTTGGACGCAAAAATCAGCGTAATCGTAGAGGTAGACGATTTCTTGGAGGTGCTCCTACAAGAAAAGGGTCAATTTCCATCCCATCGACCCAAAACGGGTCAACAAACGCCATTGTGGAGACAATAACGGGTCCTACACATGCCAAAACACGGTCGGTGCCTACCTGCGGCCGTTGGGTCGAATAATGATTGAGATATAGCTGAAAGAATTGCCGGGCGTCGACGACAACGTCAAAATACGTGTGTTTGAGTTGTCCCAACTAGAAACAAATTTTAAAAATTGTTGGCAACGACAGCAACAACACGACGACGTACTTGTTGCCAATACGCAGCAGCAGGACTGGGGGACTGGACGGGTGGCACGTGGATGGGCGTGGGCGGCGCGGCGGCCGCGACAGAGCTACTGTTGCTTCGCTGAAAGAGATCGTTCACGGACGGCAACGTCTTGGTCGCTGCGTTCTCGGACTGGATTTTGTGCATGTAGGGCGTGATAATTTTGTTGATCGATTTGACCACGCGCTTGTAGTCGGCGTACGGGCGCGGGGCATGGGTCTGCGACGTTTCGCTCAGCACGTGGCAACAAAATTCGACGTAGCCCAATAAATATTGTAGTTTCTGGCGTTGCTCGGCGTTGGAGGCGTCGGGCGGGCGGGCCAAATATTGTTGGAACGCGTTGTAGACAGCCATGCAGTTGGCCAGTTGCGTTTCTTTCAACATCGCGTGCTACAACAATAAAACGCGTTGCCACGGGTTTCCACATACTGAGACACAAAGGCTGGTTACCTGACGCCAATAATCCATGTCGTCATCTGATTGCATCGACGAATGGGACTCGGACGGCGACGACGGATGGAGGCTCGAAACCGATGGCCGCTCGATCACGGGACGCCCGCCGCTCGCATTGTGTCGGCGACCGCGCCACGCGACTTGGACTTTGGGCGGCGACGACGACGCCGCCGCGGCCTCGGGTACCTCGGGCGGCGGCAGCTTGGCCACGTACGGCGTAATGATATTTTGAATGTACTTGCGGACGCGCGCGAGGTCTTCCCATGGCCGCGCAGGGCTCACCCCGCTCTGCTCTTCCAGCACGAGTTTGCAAAAGTGGACGAATTCGAGGTAGTAAGCGAGTTGCCGCTTCTCGTCCAAGACCGCTTCGTCGATCGAATCCTGCGCGAGGTACTTTTGGAACGCGTCGTAAACGAGCAAGACGGGTTCGAGGTACGAAACACGGAGCGCGTTGTGCTAGACGAGAGCGATGAGCGACCACCACGGCGGCGGCGGCGGTGCCTCGTACCTGCTTCCAGTATTCCGCGAGCCCACCTTCCGTTTGGGTGCTCGAGACACTCATGTTGGAGGTCCCGTGCGACGAGGAACTGGACGCACGCTCGCCGCGAAGAAGTCCCGCGGCGGCGGGGGGCGGCATCTGCATGGCGTCGTCGAACGAATTCAGCAGCGTCAACCGCGGGCGAAATTGGATTATCGCGTTGCGCGTAGGGATTGCCTTCCGCTGGGCCAATCAGCGGCGACGGAGGTAGTAGCTACTACGAAAAGGCCACGTTGAAAGACTAGTAAGGCAAGACTACTAGATTGAGGCTACTACGGAGGGTTGGAATGCCGCACAGGCTGTTTCTTTTCTCACCTCATTCCAACACCGACTCTCCCGCGATCGCCAAAGCTGCCGTCGCCGTCGCCGCCATGGGTGCACGCAGCACCACGAGGACTCTTTCGACTCGAAGAGAAAGGAAACCTTCCTCTCCTCATGCAAGGAGGCTTCGTGTCCTGGATATGGTTGGACACCACATGGCACAACTCGGCTGTCTCTCACGACGATGACGCTTCCGTTGGCGAAATCACGCTTCGTGACACACTGTTGGGGCCATGGCTGTGAATTATTCGCACCGTAAAGCACACAATAACTCACCAGACTTTTTTGCTCACCATTTTGTGATTTGTTGTTGGCTGGTGAGTTTATTTTGATACTTTTCCGGATAAAAGTATGTATTTTTATTCGTATTCCTAATGATAAATATTATACTTGATATTTGTATTCGTAAGTTATTTTATTTACCATGGCTAGGTGTTTGGTGAGAGTGATTCTGTGATTGAGTGGTACGGTTGGTGAGTTATTGTGTGATTTGGGGTCTCTGGTTGAAATATGCATACGAATATTTCATTTACAATGCATGTTAAATAAACTATTCATGAATAATAGGCATTTTTTTCACCGTCTGGTACGGGGACGTCCAACCTTGGGATTAGAAGACAACGCCAGCTACATTCACTATTTGTTCCTCCCGAGCATCGCTCTGTAAAACACAGAGGGCTAGTGAATAAAAGGAGTGAACTCCTTCAGGTCGTCGACTTATGTGCTCAAAATACTAGTTCTTGGGTTGCCGAATGTGCCCGTGACGGTCCTATTGTAGCTGAATGGAATGAAGTTAACACACGCGTAAAAAAAGGTTGATCTCGATACAAGTAGTCAACTGATTTGCGCTTCAGTTCGTTTGATTGCTTTTGCAACTTGTTGGTGTACCTTTTGAACATTGTTTGATGCACCTGTTCATGAACGTAGGGAGCAACTCCGTAGAATTTTATGGTCCAAGTGCTGCCAGGCGGAGTCGAGGTTGAATCCCATTGCCCCAATGCACTGATAGAAAGTGACCTTGTCCGTTCGCAAAGGTCGCATGAAACTGCTCAACTAATTTGGCTTGATTTCACTATGGCTTCAATTATGCATTTTATCGTGACTTGGTTTTACTATATGTGTACTAAGTAGTATGAATGGATCTTTGTATTGTGAAATATTCATAGACGAAGGCTCGTTTATTTCACTTTGAATTTTTCACGTGTAATTATCAAACCAAACATTCACTTCCATAGTTGGGACAGACAAAGGAGAACGGCCCCCACGGCCCATGTTGTGCCGAAGCAGGATTGGGGTGTTTTGAATAGTTGGATGATGTACTCCATGCATGCTTCACGTGCAAACATGCCATAAAAGGTCGGATCACGACGACACTGGCTCAGGAGATGCTTCGACAACGACGACGAAAAGCAGCCACGTTCGGGCATGAGACAACGTTGAACCAGTTGACGAGGTCGTCTAGGGTCACGTCGTGGTGGGGATAATTGAATCGATGGCCTGGTACCATTTGTGTGTTTTGTACGGTTGGAAAAGAGGAATGCTTTGATCTATTTTCGGTTAAAATCTGTCATTTTACCATTATTGAACAACTCGCTCGAGTTAACACAACTCTGTACTGTACTCTGTACTCCCACAGAGTAATACTTTCGATCAAAGATTGTACAGTGGAATCCACGGCACAAAACAACAAAGTACTCACTGGTGCCCCAATTTGGTGCCCCATAGACACTCCAAATTGTAAAATGATGCTCAAATTTTCATTTTATAAGATACATAGACCAAGGACTTTTATGAAAATACTTGGTTTATGTAAGGTCCTCTTGAGAACAACTACGTAGTACTTACATAAAAATACTTGGTAAAAATTTCAATTTTAGTTGTTAGACGTAAAACAGCAACTGGAATTGAAACTTAACTTGTTGCTACAACGTAGTATTTCAGTCGGCTCCAATTTCGAATGCAACATTGTGCCGGGTTTCATTTCAAACAATCGTTGTAATGTGATGCCAAAGAGGAGGATGAGACGGGGAGATTCATTTATTGATAGCCCTCGGATATAGAAACAGTCTACCTCGAAGTATTTTATTGGGAAAATATCAAAAGTTACTATGTGCTTTAAAGTGAGCGTGTGCACCGCCAACTCCTCCCCTTCGTTGTGATTGGTATTTGGTTAGGATCGTGTAAGTTCGGAATTTTTGTTTGATGCCGTGGCGTTCACAATACGCCATCAACTCGTCTTGAGAATTTTACACATATTGTGGATTGCAGCATTTTTGGCCGATCAAACTTCAATTCGCCATCTTTATAATGGATGCAGACTCGATTTGTTGACAATCTTCAAGAATTGTGCCGTTTGTATCCAGAGGAGGTCCGAATTAGGGGCTTGCACACGCAAATGTAGGCAAGGATTACAGTACAACACTCAATTTGCCGCTTCGAAAGCAGGAAATCTAGAGCCACTCCGGAATTCATAATATGTCCAAGAGATCAATCAGTCGATTGAACACAATTCCGACTAATATATTGAGCTTTGCATCAAACGAGTTGTGGTACTTCTTGGCAAAGGGTCCATCTTCGATGATTCCTCCTGTAAGGAATGTATGACTCAACTTCCAGCCATGATGTGCACATCACCCTCCAATTTTCCGGATAAAACAACTCGAATTGACAAGCACTTCACTGAATTCTTGCAACACAACGACTCGAATAAAAAGGCCCATAAATCAGGAGCCAAAACACTTGCAAGGCACAATAAGCTGGGGGTCAAAATGAGAATTGTATAATCTTTAATTTTGTATGGAGGGTGAGTGTGTTAATTTTGCAATGTGGGCAAAACAAATCACAACTTGGACGTTTCGAAGGCGAAAAAGCGTTGTGACCTATTCTGAGCGACTAGGTTCGATAAATGGACAATTGTTGCCACATGTTGTGCATTTGTCGTCATTCGCATTGGGGGCAACCGTTTCGTGGCAGTCGTTTGGCAGTTTCAGTTGCCGCGGTCGCCTTGCTCCATGGCTTCCGCCATTGAAGGGGACGACAGCGAGTGGATTTCTTGCGACGATGGCAAAGGTGGCACGTTCCTCTACAACCCCAACACGTGTGAGGTGCGCCAGCCATCGCCGCCCACAGAGACACCGTTGGCAAGTGCAGAAGGAATGATAACTGACGAAAGGATACCCCCAACCCAAGTCGCAGTCTCGGTCAGGATCGCCTCCGTCATAGACAAGAAAGATGACGACGACGACGACGACCTCAATGACGATGAGTTCTTGGCGCAAGTTCAACAGCTCGTGGCAATCAAGAACAACGACAACGTTGCGAGTCTGGCACCCGTCGTCATCACCACACAACCAACATCCTCCGTCAACACGCCAAGTACAAACATTGTCGACGCAATCAATCACGATCGACCTGACAACGCACCACGGAGTGGCCCCACGGCTCGTGCCCCGAGTCTTGTCTCCGAGGAACACAACGAGCCATCACTACAAACGTCAAATTCTCTCGACTCTTTGGAGAACCCGCCAACGGCGGTCCATGATGACGGTGACGACGACTTGAAGCCAGAGAGGAGTCGCTCGCCAGTGTCGACACGGTTGTCTCCGGAGGCCAACGACGGCACAGACGACGATATTGCGTCGACGGCGGCGTTGCTTGACGCGCCACCACCAGGCCCCCGACGCAAATCTCTTAAAAAAGCCAAACACGGCAAAGCCAAAGCGAGAAAAGGCCGTGCGAAAAAGCCAACAAAAGCCCCCGACAGTGACAACTCCATCAAATTGCCTCCGATGGTGACACCAGCAAAGCCAAAGCTCAAGAGCGTCACGCCCACAGACAAGAAGCCCGACAGTGTTATGTTGTCGTGGGAATTAATTCCTGCCATGGAAACCGTCGAGTTGCCTCCGCTCGGGCAGTCGCAGGTCGCGACACCGAATCCAACATTTCCCGAAGTCCCATCGGACCACCCGATGCTCGCGTTGCTCCAAGTCCGATTTCGAGAAAAGGACAAGGTAGACATGAGTGAACAACAAACGCCGAAAGCAGCACAAAAAGCAGCAGACTGACATATCCATCCTCTAGGTGCAAGAATGGCTGCACAAAAAAGCACAACAAGCCAAGAAGGCCAAGAAAGCCGCCTTGGTGGACCAAGCTTCGCCGCAAAAAGAAAAGGAAGAACGACAGGCTAGGAGCGACGAGCAGTATCACACGTGGGTTGCACACAAGAAAAAACAGCAACGGCGTGAAAAAGCAGCCGCGCGGCTGAAAAAAAAGCACGAGTTGGCCGAGCGCACCAAGCGACTCGAGGCACAAGAAGTGGAGATTCAACAAATTCAACAAAAGATACGGGTTCGTGTTTGTCAATCGACTTGCGCTGAAGGGCGTTGCATTAGGACCGCCACGACGACAGCGCGCCCAAAAAGGGGTCCCACCAGCCCCCGCGACCACATAAAAAGGTGTGCACCATCGTTTACTTTGTTGAGAGCTGAGTGCTCGCCACCAGCAAGTGCCGTCGGTCCTGGGGATACTCCGAAAACGGCAGGAACGAGATTTGGCCGACACGTTGCAACGACTCGAACAAGTCGAACTCGTGTTGGCCCAAGTCGCCGATCGGTCCAAGAAGAAGACGAAAAAACGAAGTAAAACTACTGCGCCGCTAGTCAACTAGTCATCCCATCGACCACCGCTGCAGAGCAAAAAACCACCACGTCACAGGTGTCGACGACATCACGTCCAAGGGAGAAACTACAACCGTGCAAAATGCTTGGACTGCAAGGATCGCCCAACGACTGGCCCTCGTGCGCTCTTCACAACCGCTCGTTTGTGCAGTCCCAACAACGAGCCACACCCAAGAGAGCAAGGTGCCAGTTTCAGTTATGACAATCGATTCTATTGCAGGATGGAAGTCGAGGTCCCAGAATCCCATCCACCACCCTGCACCGAAACCACCAACCCGGTCAAACAAAATTGCTCCACCACGAATACCACTTTGAGCAATGGTCATGCAATCATCAAAGTACTTGCTCGTAGAAGTATGTCACTAATGCAAAACCTGGGCGCTGTGGTCGCGACCTATTTGGACACTCATCTAATAATCCCTAAATTCTCGCAGGAAACAATCGATACCACAAGCCTTTGACAACAACCATAAATATTCGGATCTAGTTCAAACATATGCGCCCCATTTCCACCTTGAACTGCATTCGAGCTTGCCCACCAGTGTACAGACCACGCCCAATGTTGCACAAGAATGGGTTAAATCGGTTTCACAAAACTGGGTCGGTCTGTAACCGACAGATTCGACGTTTCGTCCGCAAACGGGCACTCGCAACCCCCGTCGTATCGACCACGATCTGGGGACGACGACATCATCATCATCATGGATCGAATCTCGAAAATCGTTGCCGACATCATTGCCCGATGCAAATACGAGGGTGTTGAAGTGTCGGACACGCTCGCTGCGTTCATTTGCCGCACGGTGCGACGCCTCTTGTAAGTCATTCCATCCACGATTGATGTGACTAGGCGGTCCAAGAAGACTCGAATCGGTTCTGTCTCGATGGCGACGTGGATTCCGACGGCGTGGCGGCGCTGACGCAGCGCAGCGTCACGTCGTTGCTGCAAAAGGATAGTCCGTCGCTCGAGACGATCAAGATGCAGCTGGACTTTGATCTATGTTATGTCAAGCACGAAGTACGACAAGAGTATTATCATGCAGTGCCTCATTCCAACCCCATAGGAAGAAGTGGAAAAATTCCGCGCGGCCAAAGCCAAGAAGATTTCCAACCTCCATCGATCCATTGTGCTGCTCCAACCCAGTGGCACGGGCGATTTTGAAACCCTCACCACATTGTATCGCCAGGTAGGAATGACGACGCGTGTGGACCACTCGTTTGTGACGAGGGATTCCAACATAGATCTTTACGCTCTTGATGGTACACGCGGACGCCGAGAAGAGCGGCGACCGCAACATCGAGCGGGAAGTGGCGGCGGCGTTGGAAAGCGTGTTTCCGCGAATCGGGTGCGGCATTGCTGTTGGAATGATGACTGCAAGATACTCTCGTTAGACTCAAGTCGTTTGTGTCGATGGCACCCGACGACAAAAAGTTCCAGCTCAAGGAATTGGCCAGCATCGTCGGAGGCATCCGGCTCTTTAACAAAGAGATTGGCAAAGGCGGGGCGGGGATATCCCTCAGTTTGGGTCCGTCGCGTTCCATCGTGGTCTTGATTCCACCGTTGGAATGTGTGTCTAGATACGATCCGCGACAACGTCACGAGTGTGTCCAAATTGGCGTCCGAAGAAGTCGAAGAAGCCAACCAAGTGTGCACGGAATACACTGAAGTGCTCCTGCACATCCATCATTACAACGTCAAGGACAACGTGACGGCCGAGCGCGTGAAGCGGTCCGCACAACTCATTTTCTGATTCCATGAGACATGTCCAACAGATGGCAAGAAGAGCTCAACAACAAGCGGCAATTCCTCTCGTATTTGCAAAGCCTCTACGAAGATATTGACGTGTCGACGGAAAAAATCAGCCGCCTCACCAGCTCGTTCGACAACGAACTCAACACGCTCAAAGCGTTGGTCGGGTCACGCACGTCGTTGCCCAAGGGGCAGGTGTACCCTGTGTTTGAAGCGTTGGCCAAGGCGTGGGACGAGCTTGAAGCCGAGCACCAGCTTCTCTTGGCACGGTCGCGGTCGATCAAATCGTACGACCATTTGTGCCTAGTTATGGTTTGACTTAAGATACTTGTAGGTTGATGGAGTTCAAGGACTCGTTCACGCGGACGCTCTCGCCTCAGTCCGAGTGGATTCTCAAGGCCAAGCGTGCAGGCATGCCGCCCCAAGAAGACTGGTTTGAACACAGCGAGTCGGAGAATCAGCCCAAGAATGCGCTGGGGGCGGTGACACGCCACGAAGCCAAAGAAGGGACAGCGGGTCCGTTCGACACTGATTTGGACCTGGCTCACACCGTCGTGACTAGACGACAGCAATGGCAACGACGTGCCCGTACGCATGTCGGTGGACTCGACGCCCGAGTTCATGCAATTGCCGTTGGAATACCAAGGGTATTGCCCCTGGACCATTGTGCAGCGTGGCGGTCTGTGACGAGTGTCATCGTCGTTGTGTGCTCACTCGTCGTGCGCTAGGGCTGCTCTTACCTGGGGACCCGTCGTTGGGCGTGATCCAATACAAAAACGCGTACCATGTGTTTGTAAACGAACGTGCGTTGGACGAGTTTATGGCGAATCCGCAATTGTATGTCTCGGCCGTCCACGATTTCGTCGTCCGCAAACCCGAGTTGATCTACCTCTTGCGTCTCCAAGTACAATAAGTTACTCGTTAGTCCCTCGTCTATGGTCTGGCTAGGAAAGCTTTCCCGACACGTCCATGGCAAGCCTGATGAAAATGACCAACAATCGAACGCACGTGCACCCGTTGCTCGCGCCCAACGCTGTTCAAAAGGTTGACGCAGGCACGAGCACACCCATCCACTTTGTCGAGAAGAATTTGGATGTCAATTACGAGTGGAACGAGTGGAGCTTGCGGCGCCGGGCCATCAAGATTGCCAACCTCCGCAACGTAACAACCCGACGACAATAGATCGTGTGGTTTGACTCATGGAATCTTGGCCGTCGAGTAGTACAAGACCGTGTCGGCGCAGACGACGCTGAGCAACTTTCGCAAAGATGTGGACCAGCAAGTGTGGCTCCCGACCGACAACACGACGCAAACAGGACACGACAAGGGCACGAATCCGACCAAGACGATCACGTACTTTGCAGGTTTGGGAGGGCAAGTCCACACAACCTGACGACGCTTAGGGTTACGTGGCACGCCCAGCGACAAGCGCGCGTCCAAGTACGTCGACGACGACGACGAAAAGGAAAGCAAAGACGACGATGGCCGCCCTGCCATCGTCTCATATACATTCGACCTCTGAGTATTATTACGTCGCAGTAATACAGATTGTGCATACGTAATCCGAGTGCCGATGCTGGCGTCATCCACCCGCCTGCCTCGTCTATTTTTAGTTGCCCACACGACTTGGGGGGGCTGCATCCACACGGCACTACCATGGACGACTCGCGCCTTCGCAGTCAAAATGCACTCACGAGTGCCGTCCTCTCGCGCATTGCCATCCCCAAGCTTGCGAGTATACGGCTACCCAAGACCCAGCGGTCGCCGCGAAAATCCCGCGGCGTACGTGTTGGGCTTTCCTTGATGGCGGTCGTCATCTTATTCTGTGAAGCAGGACGCTGTCTTGTCGATGGAAGCGACCGACGCGCGGTCCGTCCAGCGTCCATTTTATTGGTCCATCGTCACATGTGGCGTAGGCTTCGAAGCAACCGCACGCCGCGCGCGTCCCGTCTCAGGTACGATATGACGAGTAGCTTTGATGAATCCGAGGATCTGAGTCTGAGAAAGCAAAGCATGGGACGCCATTCGTCCGTCGTCGCCCCTCGTCACAGTATCCACCCAAGAAAAAGCCATCGAAGTGGACCTCGCGGCCACGTACATTCAAAAATGGTACCGCGCGCGCCGCGACGTGCGCTTCCACAAACTCACGGTGATTGCGTTATCACATGCTGGGGTCAACCAAGGGGCACGTGTAGGTCACGCTCCTCGCGTTGCTCAAACAACTGGATCGCGACATGATTCTCTTTTGGAAACTCCTCCACGAAGGCTTGACCGTGACCAAGTACACGTATTCGGGCAAAGCAAAGTCGCGGCGCATCGTCTGTCTCAGTCCGGGTCTGATTCCGCGTCGTTTGATTCCGCTTCTGAGTTTGAGTCCACAGATTGCGAGCGACTGATTCTGGGCAAACCCGTGACCAACAGCGTTCGCGGGCTCTTTCGCCCGTCGCAACGCCTCCTCCCGACGGAAAAAGGAATTTACCTGCGCGACATTGCCGACATTCGTGCTGGCGTTGCCACGTACACGTTGTCGCACTCGCCGCTCTTGCCCAGTGCCGACAAGGTCGATCATTCCAACGGTCGTGTGATTCCAACGGTCGTCTGATTTCGACAGTGTTTCGCCATCCTCGGATCCGAACGAACGTTCAGTTTGGAATTGCCGTCACGGGCCGCGCGGGACCAGGCCGTGAATCGATTTCGTGTCATCATGGACGTCCTCCAGGGCCCCAATTGCGTCGTACGTCGATCCATTCCAACCCTCTCTGAGTCTGATTCCAGCTCGCTTCGAGGCAATGGAAGACCCCGGATATGCCCACCGGCATCTCGGCCGAGAAACTCGACTGCGTCTACGCGTTCCTCCTCGCAGGGTACGCCGTCCACATCCATCGACGCCTCACAGCCATCCATTTTTTTGGCTAGTCTGCATGTGCGCTACGTGAATGCCCATGGAGGCCTCGCCGACGGGGTCCTCTTTGTCGACCTCGCGACGAAGCGTCTCCTCTGCCTGGATGCCAAACGTCAGTGTTGACGTGTGTCCGATTGTAATAA
The DNA here is from genome assembly GCA_009835185.1 of Aphanomyces stellatus. Taxonomy (NCBI): domain Eukaryota; phylum Oomycota; class Saprolegniomycetes; order Saprolegniales; family Verrucalvaceae; genus Aphanomyces; species Aphanomyces stellatus. The sequence goes on from VJMH01007388.1 coordinate 69,179, forward strand.
CCCGACGACACGTAGATCCGTCGCCATGTACCAAAGGCGGGCTCGCCCTCGACGACATTGCCGAAATTCGAAAGGGAGTCAACACGCACGGGTTCTCGCAGATGCGGCTGCCGACGTCGCCGCCACCTCCAATTCCCGAGGCGCGCCAAAATGACATATGTGACGAGGCAACTTGATGACGCCCATCTAGAGCTTTGCCGTGATCGGAAGCGAAGGCACAATCGAATGCCATGCGGGGAGCCAAGCCACGCGCGACACGCTGTGCTCGGCCCTTCAGCTTCTCCTCATCGATTGGATGACGGCGCCCCCCGCGACGGTGGAACGGGACCGACAGGTACAACGACAAACGTGATTGGAAGCAGAATCAGAGGCGAGTCTAACGATAGGCTCGATTCGGCCGGCAGCCACCGACGGCGTGGGGCCAGCCCTTGGCGTTGCAGCTTTAACTAGGTTGTTTTTGCACGAGTCCATCAAACAACCCGCCTCGTCCGTTGCCGTTCGAATGATGCGTGGTCGTGGGTTGGAATAAGGTTGGAATGGGATGCAACTGGGGCTTGGGTTTCGCCCACGGCGATGCCTTGGGGCGATGGTCGTGGATCTGAAGCTTCAAATTGCGGTTGCGCAGCACTTGGCCGTTCGTACAGAGCGCCTAGCACGTCATGAATCGTTGTGGTCGCATGTTGACGTCATCAATGTTGACGACGTCCACGACGGACGACGACGCACCGCCAAATCGGTCAGGTGTTCGGGCGCGCGGCGCAACGTCGCCAAAAGCTTCTCCTTGCCTTGGTCGGCCAGCTTGGCCACAACTGACGTCGAGCACATGGATTGGAGGAGCGACTTGTCCGTGGACGCAAGTTCGCAGAAAAGTTCGTCAAACATGAGAAAGCAAAACGCAAAGAGGCGAAAGACACTCGCGTCGGACTCGAGCAATTGCCAGTACAACGTGTCCCGGACGGGGAATTGACCCTGCAACAAGGTCAGACGACTGAGCAGAGGCGACGCATCTACCCGCGAGCCGTCCACTTCAATCACATGAAAGATCTCCATGAGCACGCGAACCACGGCGACGCCGGCTTTGGCAAACGGGTACCCGCTGCATTGCCGATTCATCATGCGGCTTTCCCCGGGGTAGTTTTCGACAAAGAAGACTGACGGCAGCGGCGATGAGACTCGAGGAGACGAGAGTCGTCGTACCCAAACATTCGAGCCCAAATTCGCCCGTCACGCGAATGTCGTCGGCGGGGTTCTCGGTCGAGAAGCCAATCGACCGCCACCCGGGACCCGTGCGCTGGAACGGCACGACGTGGTTGTTGTCGACATGACCCGTGTGCATCATGCTCTCCCAGTACCGCTCCAGGAGGCCGACATGCTGCAGACGAGTGTCAGGCACTGCAATCCAAGAGGATGGACGTACATAAGGGCATTCGACGAGGCGCGTGAGGAACTTGGTCTGTAGTTTGAATAGCAAGATGAGCTCTTCGTCATCGGGCCGTCGGCCCAGTTCCGCGGCTTCCCGCGCGGGGTTGAACGTCGAATGCTGATTCCCCATGGCGACGAGATCTTTGGAATGGTGCGAAGGGTCAATTCTTCGACTCCACGCATCCGGATATGTATCCGGCTGTACTCTCCAACTCTCCTCTTACTACTCTGTTTTTAATATAAATTCAAGTACAGTATTGAACAAAATGTAACTATTATACATTTTATATTTGGAAAATGCACTACTCCAAAGTATAACTCTAATTTTGAGAGTGATTTGAACAAAATAAAGCGATCTCATTGGTCACTCTCAAGGCGGTTCAGATTAATGGCTTTCACCGAAATGACCTGGGTTCGAGTCCCGGTTGGGGAATCATTTTCCTTTTCTCTCGTCGTGGCTTCTGAGGGATCTGTACGATGATGGCATGTATCCCTGTCGGTGCTGAGCACTTCGTCCAGCTCCAAAGCAAACGTCTCAGCATTTTGCGAACATGGCGCAAGCGGCAATTATATTCGGGAAAGTCGTTTTCTGGCGTCGAGGCCACAGCATGAGATGTCTGTGAGGTCTGTCCCATATGCTCACACACTCTCCATGGACGCTCATGCACATGGAAGAGCCCAAGTTGACGGAGACATTGCACGCGCTGTTTCTATCCACCACATGCCTTGATCACATCCAGGAGATGCGCCGCGCCGCCTGTGCATCTTGCGGTGCGAGATCCTGCGATTTGATTGGCTGGAAAGAAACGCCAAAGTGTTTGATTGGGCAAAAAGGATCCGATACAGAAGTGAATCTTCAAACCACAGAACACATTCAAAATCGCGATGGCCGAGGTGGAACCCCAGAAGCGCCTCGTCAACGCCCGCTTCCACGTGCATGTCGACACGCAACTCACGCAAGAAGGGCGCTATGTGTGTATCCTCGGAAACGTCAACGGTATGGACCCACGCTTCTCCCCTTTGGATTGACCCTCGTGAGGATGTAGAACTCGGCGCATGGAACATTGCCCGTGGAGGTTTGTGGTGCTCTCCATCTTGAACTGATCGCCTCTAGTTCCGTTGCAACGTGTGGACGCCTCGTCGACCGAGTGGGCGGCGACGATACGAGTACCCCCGCATGTCGCCCTCGCATACAAGTATGCGGTTGCATCGGTGAGCGGCGCCGACGCCCATCGGACGCTCCATCTCTGGGAATCCCTGCCTGGGAATCGCACGCTCGTCGCCGGAGCCACAAATGTCGCCTTGTACGTATCATACCCGTTCCCCATGCAAGCGCTCATGCCTCGTAGGAACAAGCCCGCCGAGCAGAGCTCGACATTTGTTGCTATCGCCCCGCCAGGTTCCCGCCTCCATGAACCCTCGCGTCACTTGCTCTTCGATAGTCTTGGGTCCTCGTCTTCCATCCTTGGCGGTCAATGGCAACACAGCGGGGCACTTGGAATCGCACTGCGCCCGCACGAAGCGCGAAGTGAATCCTTGGTGGCAAGTCGACCTCGGCGCGGTACTATTTCCTTACCATCCCCCGACCTCATTGTTCTCCTTGTAGGCCACCGCCGTGTCATCAATCGTGCTCTGGAACAGACAGCATCTCGCCGTGGACGAACTGTTTCCCGTCTGGGTCTTTATCTCATCGGCACCGTTGCATCAATGTTCGCTCGACGAAGCCAAAGCGCGGTCGACTGTGCACCATCGGTAGAGTCCATTGAGATGTCTTGTTGTCATCTTCACATCAGATTGGATGCTTCGATGGCCTCGGATGACCTGCGCTCGGTGGTCTGGTCGTTGTCGACCCCCGCGACGGGGCAATATGTCCGCGTTCAATGTGGCGGCGATCTTCCGCAAACGTTGCAGTTGGCCCAAGTCCAAGTGCTTGTGGCCCATGACGACAGCGTCGTCACCGAGGTAGGACACGATGACACACATCGATGACAACGACGATGTCATTTGTAGCAACGCGACGGCTGGTTTGGCTTGGACACGCGTGACCTGGGCGATTGCCAATTCCATGTCGAGGTACATGCGCTTCATATTTGGCTTTTGACGGCGAACATAACGATGTAGAACTATTGGCTTGACCCGACCGCGTCGGAAACCCGGCTCTTGTTTGGGAACTCGTCGTTGCAACGCGCCATCACGCTGTATGACCGACCCGACGATGACACTGTCCGCGTCACGGTCCGTGTGCCGGGCGCGTCGCAACCCGCCATGCGCTCGCGCAGCTGTCGCCTCGATCCCGTTGACACGAGTGCCCCGCTCACGCATTTGCACCACAAACTGCTGGGGAATTGTCTCGATCAGTCAAGCGTCGTCGTCGCGCCGACGTCGGCCTTGGGTGTCGCGGCGGTCCAGCAGGTCGGTCGACTCGATGCTCCATGTACTCATGGTCGACATGTAGATTTCCATCTTCAAGACGCTGTCCGAGGCAGCTTTGACGGACGTCGTTGCCGCGTTCGAGTCGATCGAATTTACGGACGGCCAAGAGGTTGTGATTGTGGGGCGGCCGCGCCGGTATTTGTATCTTGTCGACGCCGGCACGCTTCAAGTGTGTGGGGAACCGACAACACAAGGGCACCACGTGTACTTGACCTTGCCAGCCGGCTCGTACTTGGGCGAATTGGTAGGTCCCCCTGCGTGGAGAGCATGACACGTATCGGCGCACAGGCCTTAATCAGCGGTGCCAATCGACGAGTCCACATCGTGTCGAATGGAACGACTAAATGCCGCCGCTTGCATCGGCAAGACTTTCTCGCAATCCTGGCACGCCATGGCATCCCCCCCGAGTCGCTCTTGGAAGAGCATGCCGCCTACGTCGTCAAGAACGCCCCGTCATCCCTCGATCTAACTGGAACGAAGGCTGCGTCGCCTGCGCCGTTGCACCCGCAATCGCTTCAAGTCGTCGCCATCGCCGGCCCCACGCCCTTTCATATCCTTGTCGACGTGTTCCATCATGCTACCAACACCATCGTCGGCACGTGTATCCTCGCGCGGTCGCAATTGCCCCACACGAGCGGGACGGTGTCGTCACCGATCCTCGCGCCCAATTCGCATGAAGTTGTCGGCGAGGGACATTTTGGGTACCTCCATGTACGTGGACATGCCCATGCGTCCAACTCGATCGCGCACTCCCGCACCTTTCTCTCGCCCGACGGCGCCGCCTTGGACATTGGACACCGCGGCCTCGGCCGCTCGTATTACCAGGTACACGTTTGCGCGCGCAAATTCAGATCTTTATCCGGACATGTTTGAATTAACCGGATATCGACCTAGAAACTTGGGCACCGTGTGTCCTGGATTCGCGAGAACACGCTTCCTTCGTTCATCGTCGCGGGTTACCTCGGCGCGGACTTGATCGAGTTTGACGTCCAGCTGTCCAAGGACCGAGTGCCGATCGTCTACCATGACTACTTCTTCAGCGGCAAGCTCGGACACCGCGCGTCCGGCGCGACGCTCTTCACGAAGATGGGCCTGCATGACTTGACGCTCGAGCAGCTCAATCGCATCGAGTGGCGCCATTGCGTGCAAAAGCCATCGCGCTTCCGCGAGCTCGTCAAGAAACACTGGCGCGCGATCCTGGGGAAGCCCGCGGCGCCACCGCTTGGGGTCCGCCAACCGTCCCCGCCACGGTCCCCATCCTCGTTCCAGCGCCTCTGCGATCTCTTCCCCACGCTTCGAATGACCTTTGAGCACGTCCCGCTCTACGTCGGCTTCAACATTGAAATTAAGTACCCCATGGAGACGCATGAGAGCATATTGTGCACCCTCCCCGCCTTTGAGGTATGATTCCCGACGGACGATGTGCCTCTCATGCGGCGATGTCTAGTTGAACGCGTACGTCGATGCGATCCTCGATGTTGTGTGGACGTATGGGCGCACGCGAAGCATTGTCTTTTCGTGCTTTGCACCGGACGTGTGCGTGCTCTTGCGCGCCAAGCAGACGCGCTACCCTGTGTTCTTCTTGACCTGCGGCACGAACGTACGAACATGCATTATTCTCTCGATGGCTTGTCCTCATGTCGTTGGGTAGATCAAAGAGTATGTGTGGGACACGCGGTGCATCGCGCTCGAACACGCCGTCGCGTTCAGTCGCATGGAGAACTTCCAGGGGATCGTGACCAACTCGGACCCGCTCCTCGAAACACCGGCACTCGTGCCAGCGATCAAGAACCAAGACTTGCGTGTGTACACATGGGGAGATCAAAACACGGGACATGCACCGGTACGAGAGAGGCGCGGCGCATCGGCGGTCAACCTCTGACGATCCATCCTCCTCTTCTCCCTAGGCGCAAAAGCAAAAGATGCACGGTGTGGACGCAGTCATCTCGGACAACGTTGGCGACTTGACGCGCCTCGACGAGAAGATTTTGCCGCGCGACAAGCGATCTACGTTGGCGCCATGACGAGCGCCGCGCGCGATCCTGCAACGACGTTGTTATCTGCGGCCGTGAAATTTAAAAATGACCACAGACGATACATATGGTTTCAAAATATAAGACGATTTATAGGTTTTATGTTGTACGATGAAACGCCAACACATCAACGGCAACGTGTCAAACATTGAACAAACCTTGCCCGGCCGCGCTATTACTGTGGGAGGACAGCAGGGCCCATGTGGAGCTCGATGGAAGTTGAGATCATTGCTCCATGAATGTCTAGCTAGATTGAAGAGGATGGGGTTCAAGTGAAGCTGACCACGATGACAGAAAGCCGCCCCGGAGATTCACCATTTTCAAAATTCTATTTTGGGCAATTCCAGCGGCTGTTTGGCTGTGAGAGACTGGGATGCGCCACATGGCCAGCCAAAATTGGCACATTTGTTTCGAAAACGAGGGAAAATGTCCAAAAGTTTGGGAAAATGGATTGGGAGGTTACGACCCCACCACAGTTGGCCGATCCCCCGAGGTGGCGATACAAATAAAACCCATTTAACGTGTTTTCAAAACCAACCCCAAAATGACGAGTGCCCCCAAATTTCGATTCATCTTCGAGACGGGGCAGAGCGCGCAGTCGGCATGGAAGGCAGCAAAGTATACGTGCCGGATGACAAGCTCACATGGGTGCCTGCGACCGTCATGCGCGTGGAAGACGGGGGGAAGCGCGCGTTGGTGCGCCTTGCCGGCACGGGCGCCGATGGGAAGGTGATCCCCGATCGATGGATCGACCTACGCGACGACGGCATGCCGGCCGAGCTCCCGCTCCAGAACGACTTGACGACGTCCGTGGAAGACATGTGTACCCTCAACCATCTCCATGAACCTGCGATCGTGTACAACCTGCGGAAGCGCTTCGAGCAAAAGAACCCATACACGTACACTGGCACGATCGTTGTCGCGATCAACCCCTATGCGTGGTTGAACCTCTACTCGAAGGAAACCCAGCAGTTGTATCTCGGTGACCGCGCAAGTCTCCCGCCGCACGTGTATGCGACGAGTGCGTCGTCATTTCAGTCCATGGTCCAGTACGAGCGGCATCAGAGTATGTCGTCGTCGTCGCTCACAGCATCCCTTGAGTCATCTCTCTCTCGTAGGCATCCTCGTGAGTGGCGAGTCGGGCGCTGGCAAGACCGAGACGGTTAAGATCCTCATGGAGCACTTGGCGACTGTGAGCACCAAGAACCCCAATTTGACGATCGTCTCGAAAGTACTCAAGTCGAACCCGCTTCTCGAAGCGTTTGGGAACGCCAAGACCATTCGCAACGACAACTCGAGTCGGTTTGGCAAGTTTACGCAGCTTCAATTTGACCTGGACAATCAACTCGTGGGCGCCAAGTGCCGCCACTACCTCCTCGAAAAGTCGCGCGTGATCACGCAGAGCGCCAACGAACGCAACTACCACATCTTTTACCAGTTGCGTGCGTCGGGCGACGCGCGGTGGGCGCTCACCGACGGGACGACCTACACGTACCTCCGCGAAGACGCATCGTCGTCGACGCCGTTCTTGCTCGACGGCGACGACGACAAGACGCGGTACGACGCCACGCGCGACGCGCTCTCGACGATCGGGGTCTCGGACGACGACCAGCTCGCGCTCTTTGATGCGCTCGCGGGAATCCTCCACGTCGGCCAAGTTCAGTTTCAAGCCAAAGGCGAAGACAGCAGCCAGCCAATCCAGTCGACGGCCGCGTGGGACGCCACGTGTCGCCTCCTCGGCTTTGCGGCAGACCCGTCGGTCCTCGCCACGAGTTTGTGCAACCGAACGGTCAAAGCGCGACTCGAGGTGTATGTCGTGCCGCTCAGCGTCGACCAAGCGCAGACAAACCGCGACGCGATGGCCAAGGAGTTGTACGCGCGCTTGTTTAGCTACTTGGTATGTGATTATTCATCGACATGGGACACACGCATGTGTCTAGGTCCACCGCGTGAACGATTCGATCTCGAACGACCGACAGATGAAGAGCCATATTGATTTGCTCGACATCTTTGGCTTTGAAGCGTTCGAGACGAACCGATTTGAGCAATTTTGCATCAATTTCGCCAACGAAAAGCTGCAGCAGAAATTCACGCACGACGTGTTCAAGACCGTGCAAGAGGTAGAACATAGAGATGGACATGGTGACGACCAACATATGGTCGGTCGTAGGAATACGAAGAGGAAGGCCTGGGGTGGACGTACGTGAGTTTCAAGGACAACCAAGACATGCTCGACTTGCTCGAAGCGCCACTCGGAGTCATTCCGCTCCTCAACGAAGAATGCATTCGTCCCATGGGGAACGACCTCACGTTTTGCTCCAAAGTCGCGGCGACGCACGATGCCAACCCCCGTCTCGACAAGCAAAAGGCGCGGGTACGCTGTCACTGGATGATTGCGTCATCTTTTCATGATATCTCACGTAGTTGAGCACGTCGCACTTTGCCTTGCGGCACTATGCTGGCACGGTCATGTACAACGTCGATGGGTTTGTCGAAACCAACAAGGACGCGCTGTCGACCGAAGTGCTGACGCTCTTGAGCACGAGCAGCAACAAACTCATCCAACACGTCTTTCGCCCCGACCCGGCCAAAAAGGCGGGCGCGTCATCCAGCTTCATGGGTCTGCCACGTCATCGCCGTCGTTACCACCTCTAAATATGTTGTCCGCAGGCGAGACGGTCGTGTCCAAGTTCAAGACGCAGCTGGCGGGCCTCATGTCAGACATTGCAGCGACGCAAGTGCACTACATCCGATGCATCAAACCCAACAGCGTCAAATCGGCCACGCAATTTGACCTTCCCGGGGTCATCGACCAACTCCGATGCGCCGGCGTCGTCGAAGCGATCCGGATCTCGCGTGCGGCCTTCCCCAACAAAATGTCGCACGAGCGCTTCCTCCAGCGCTTTGTGCTCTTCCAAACGCCCAAGTCGGGTGCGACGGTCGGGGCCGCGACCGCGCAGCTTGCGACCTTTTTGGTCAAGCACGGCGAGTCCAAGGAGACGTTTGTCGTGGGGACACGGCACATTTACTTTGCCGCGGGCGTCCTCGAAGGTTCTTAGGCCCACCATCCATGACGCACGAGTGTCATCGTCATGTTGTAGAGCTCGAAAAACAACGCACAATTTACTTGCAATCGCGCGCGACGCTCATCCAACGCATGGTCCGAGGGTACATTCGCCGCCGCCGCTTCTTGCAACTCAAGGCCGCCGTCGTGCGGTACCAAGCGCTCTTCCGCAAACACCGCGCCGCCCGCGCGTTCCAGACGACCCGACGCCGCCTCGTCTTGCTTCAGGCGCTCTGGCGGGGCCGCGCGGCGCGACGCATCCTCGCCCACCAGCGGTTTGCCGCGAGCGTCGTACTCATCCAACGCAACTTTCGCAAGTATTGCGCGCGGAAGGCGTACCACAAGTTCCGCCAAGCCGTGATCACGCTCCAAGCGCAGCAAAAGCAAAAGGCGCAGCAGGCGAAATTCCTCGCACAAAAGCGCGAGCTCATGGCCCAGCAGACGATGGAGCAGGAGCTTGTCTCGCTCAAGACGCGGCTCGAAGAAGAAAAACACGCGCGCCAAACGACGACGACGCTCGACGTTGCGGCCGCCGCGGTGCCACCGCCGACTGATGCGTTGCCGCCGCCAACGTCGTCGCCCGGCGCGGGCGTGTCGTTGCTGGTACGTCGTGACGAACGAAATCGTCACCGTGACAACGATGTCGACACGTAGGACGATTCGGGGCGGATGCTCGAAACGCTCCAACGCGAGGTGCAAAAGCTGCGTGAGTTGCACGAGCGCGACGCGGCCGAGATGGACGCCCTCAAGAGTGAGAACAAACGCATCAAGGACGCGTATACGGCGGCAGGCGCGTCGTTTGCGGCGCTCAACCAACACAACAAGCAACAGTCCAAGGCCAACTTGCGCCTCATGAGCACGCACGCTGCATTGATCAAGTCGCAGGAAGAAAAGATGAAAAAGTATCAAAAGCAGGTCCAGGACCTCAAGGACGAATTGAAGAGCGCCAAGAGCATGTCGCTCGCGTCGTCGACGGCTGCCGTTGACGCGACCCACCAACAAGAGGTACGTCCACGGTCGTCCAGCTTATGTCATGTGTCGTCGTCGTGTAGCGCGTGCTCAAAGTCCTCCGCGAGTCGAACGTCTCGTCCGACGTCCTGGCCAAGGTCCGCGCCGCCCTGGCCGAGGCGCCGCAGTCGTCGCAATCGTCGCTTCGCACGACGTAAGGACAGTGGAGGATATGAAAAAGTGACGATGGAATATGATGTAGGTCGACGTCAGAGCCAAGTCAACGATGGACGTCCGTGTCGGCGGCGAGCGAGGCGGCGCCGCACCACGCGGACGACCGATCCAGCTGGGCCGTGCCCAAAGACAACCGCGGCAGTGTCGGGAGCATCTACTACGAAGACGACCCGAACCGAAAATCGGGTCTGGGTGGCATGTTCAAGAAGATGTTCAAGAAGAACGAAGGCCAGTAGAGAGAGGGACTGTCATATATATATATATGCATGCACGGACATTGTAGTTGATGCACAAGCGGGACCCGCTGACTTCACCTTTTGATGATCCGAATACGCCATCGCCGAAGGAATTTAAGCCAGTGGATCCCTTGTGACCACATGTCCTATTCAATATATGCAACGGCCCCGATTCATGTTTGGCCAGTTCCGATTCGATTTGAGCAATACACAGAGTGCCCGGAGCTCCCAGCCAACACCGATTCGAAAAAAGTTCTGTTCGATTCACTTTTTTCGGAATCGGTGGTGTTCCCACCGACAAGTCGATGCTGCTCGCAGGGTGTTGAATCCATTCTTGACATAAGATGGCACCAGGCGCACCCCATCTTGATATCGCCCGATGTCTATTTTTGGGCGAGATGCGATCAAGAGTATTTTTACGTCAGGATCCACCAACTCCCTTGGCTCATTTTCGATTGCATTCGACACGCTAGCATGGCGACTGCGGCTTCTGCGCCAGGCAACGTCGCACTCTTGTCTCCCGCGACGCAAGCAGCGGCCGCCACGCCCGTCTCCCCTTCCCCCCACACCCCCCGCAGCAGTGGCGCGGCTGTCGCTGCAACCGTCGACCGCGTCACGGCGTCCTTCACGAAGCTTCTGGGCACGATTTCGCTCTTTGAACCAGACCCGCTCACGCCGCGCGAGTTTTTGACGAAATTTTACACGGAGCGCAACATGCATGACAAGCTCAAGGACATTGAGTCGCTCGTGGCGTACTACGGCAACGGCAAAATGAATTTGCTCTACGCTGAACTTGACAAACGGTACGACGGTCGACGAGGTCGAATGCCGATCGGTGGGTGTGTAGATACGGGACCAATTTTGTCGCGAACCCGCCATGTGGACGCGACGAAGTCCGCCAGACCGAGACCGTGGCGTCGGTGGTCACATCGCCGCCGCCGACGACGGCCGCGACGTTCAAACCTGCCGTGAACAAAGGTACCGTCCATCGCTCACATATGACTCATGGAGGAGGATGATGATGCACAGTCATCTTGTTGGGCAATTCCGGCGTCGGCAAGACCAACCTGCTCAGCCGACTCGCCAAGGGCGAGTTTAGCACCGACTTTGCCTCGACGATCGGTGTCGAATTCCTCACGCATTGCATGGAGATTGATGGGACGAGTGTCAAGGCCCAAATTTGGGACACGGCCGGTACGTGTGCCAACACCACGCCACCGACAGCCATATTCGTCATCTAGGCCAGGAACGCTTCCATGCTATGATGAGCACATACTATCGCAAAGCCGTGGGGGCGCTCCTCGTCTTTGACGTGACGGACAAGACGACTTTTGACGGCGTTCAAAAATGGCTGGACCAACTGCTCCAGGTACATGAATCCATCGTCGTCGTCTCCTTCATGGTTGGCCTAGGTGGCCGAGCCAGGGCTGACCACCGTCCTCGTTGGCAACAAGGCCGATGCGGACCCGGCCAAGCGCGCCGTCTCGACGGTCGAAGCGCAGGCGTATGCGACTGCCCACCACATGACCTACGTCGAGACATCGGCGAAAACGGGCGCCAACGTCGACAAGGCCTTCCGCGAACTCCTCACGACGGTCCATCGCCTGCAGTCGTGTGCGACTGCCAAGCTCTCGCTTGACTTGAATGCCAAACCGACGGGTCCCGCCCCCGATAGTTTTTGCGGTTAACTTATATACCTACGCATTTGCATCATCCCGCAGCAGGTGACAAATGACATGTCAAAATAGTGACCAACTATTTTACCGAGGGAGCCAGAAGTATTGAAATCGTCAAAATGGACGCAGACAAACGGCACCTATGGTGTCGAGGAAAAAGACGTTAAATGCGTTAAATCCACCCAGAGTGTTGGTTCCAAGCGCATGTCGAATTTTGAAAACCAACAAGAGGCATCTATTTCGATGTTTTAGTGGCTCATTTTATATCGACTCAACTATGCCCCGGATGCAAACATAAATAAGTTCTTGGAAAACGATATAAAAGATGCTGTCGTCTTCCACCAGCTGGTTGATATAACGCATACAGTTTCTGAATAAACGCGTATAAAAACCTGGTCGCGTCAACACGTGCAACCAACTTCGAGTCGAAATGGCCCAGATGGCAAAGCACGATTGGGCGGTCAGGGTGGCTTGCCCATGGCCTTTCCACCTTGGAAAAAAGCCAACGACTTGCATCATGTTGGGAGCTTTTGAACCTTAAAAGGCATCCTTTGAGCATTCTAAAACTCAGATTCCATCGTGAAACGCACATACTTGAATGTGATTGGCGTCATCCCTAAGATCTCGGTTCGTCGGCAACTCCGACAAACGGCGGCCTCTCATTGGTTTGTGGAAAACAGGCAACGACACCCGGATTTGCCAACATAAAAAACTTCGGGTACATCTCGAAGAACCATATATTTTGACAGTGTCGACAATTGTTTGGCCCGATCTTGGGCTTCGTCTCCTCGCAAGCACAAAACGCACACCACCGTCCGATATTTCGACGTCCTTTTGTTATTGTCCAACACTAAAAGCAGCGACCAACTCCCAAACGCCAACATGTGCGAGTTGCTCGATATATTTTATACATCGAGGATTCCCAATCGCTACCTTGAATTATGATACGGGGGGATAATTTGGTGTTGAAGTTGTACAGTAGAAGGACTGCTTCCACGGCGAAATACAGTCAGTCGTACCCACTTGTCATCCAGGCGACACCGCTGCACGTTTCTAACCCCTCGGAGTCGAATGCAGCGCTTCCATCCACACGCGAGCAAGCGGATGTGTCCTTTGGCACTCTCCCGCACTCTTGATGCCTCGTCGAATATGGGACGGCGCGAGCTGGCGAGAGAGAGCTTGTTGTTGCATACTCAAGGCATGGTGATCTTGTGCGATACTTTTCATCCTGCGGGTCTTTACGGTGAAAACCCGAAGTTCGAAGTGTGAGCAATCCATCCATTCCCCTGAGCAGGGGTCGGGCTCCTCTCTCGGCCAATGAAAATGCTTGGTTTGAATTTCAGTCATCCGATTGGCTAAAATACGTGCACCACCTTTAACAGCCTTCGCACGCCTGCCTGCAATTCAGTCAGTGTTGCTTTTGACACTTGCATCCCACCCAACGATCATCATCATGGGCACGACTGAAGCGAAAGCAGACACATCCACGCCAACCTTTGGCTCGCCGACGCCAACCTTTTGCTGGGAAGAAGTCGTGTGGTACAACGTCATCATCCTCGGGGTGTGGCACGTCATGGCGGTTTATGCACTCTTCTTTGTGCTCCCGCAAGCGTCGATCCTTGCGATTCTGACCCTCTGGATCGCGCTTTGGTTCTTTTCGGGTCTGGGTATTACTGCCGGCGCGCATCGTCTCTGGGCCCATCGATCGTACAAGGCGCGTCTCCCGCTCCAGATTTTCCTCGCGCTGTGTAACTCGATGGCGTTCCAAGGCAGCATCTTTGAATGGGCGCGCGACCACCGCGTGCACCACAAGGGATCCGATTCGACGTCGGACCCACACAACTCGCGCCGCGGCTTTTTCTTTGCTCACTGCGGCTGGGTCATGGTCCGCAAGCACCCTGACGTGTTCAAGGAAGGCAAGAAGCTCAACTTTGAAGACTTGGTCAAGGACCCGCTCGTGCAAGTCCAAAAGACCTACTACTTGAGCTCGGTCCTCCTCATGTGCTACGCCGTGCCGACACTCATCGGATACCTCTGCTTTGACTCGGCGTGGCAAGGATTCTGGATCGGTGGCATCTTCCGCCATGTCTGGGTCCTCCACATGACGTGGTGTGTCAACTCTGTCGCCCACTTCTTCGGGTACAAGCCGTACGACCGCAACAGCCGCGCCGTCGAAAACCTCTTTGTCTCGATCGGCGCGATCGGCGAAGGCTGGCACAACTACCACCATCGGTACCCGACCGACTATGCGACGGGTGAGATGGGCGTGACGGGCCAGTGGAACCCGACCAAGGGCTTCATCGATCTCATGGCGGCATTGGGCCAAGCGTACGACATGAAGCGCAGCACGACTGCCGCCGCGCAGCGCGAAAAGGTCAAGATCGCCGTCGACCAAGAAGTGCTCAAGGGCATCTTGCAACCCCCTGCGCCGTTGGACCAGTTTACCAACTGGCTCTTTTTTGGCCGCGCCGAAGACCAATCGGTGTTTTAGACACGCGCTTTTATTTACGGCGAGACGGATCTCGACGATGGCACACACACAATATATACCATATCCATACATGTGCGAGTTTCGGGGTGTTTACTTTATGGCATTCGCTGCTTCGTGGACTTGGTTTTGGCTGTCGAGGGGAATAAAACACTGGACATCGGAATGACATGCAATGGCATTCTAGCACACCCAAGTGGCACATGCAAGATAAGTTATGCGAACATCGGCGAAGGCAACCATCGGCAACTTGGCAACGAGGAGTCAATCCGTTGTCTTTTGAATGTGTTGTTGATCTACGAGTTTGCTATTGTCGTCCGATTGTAACGATCCCCTACACTACCGACACGACCGCAGGCTCGCCTTCGCCATAGCCCAGCTCGGCCACTTCAACTTGAATGGTTATGTACGTCAAGGTCGCGTCCAAGTCTCGGAGCGCGGCGGTCGCCGTCGTCGCAGTCGTCGTCATCACATCATCAGCAGAGACCACGAGGTGGACGCTCAAGGCCACGCGGTCGGAGGAAATGGCCCAGACACGCAGCGCGTGGATGTGATGGACGGCCGGGAGGGCAAGGAGGCGCGTGTGGATGTCTGTCAAGTTGACATGCGACGGCGACGCTTCCATCAAAATGGCGAGACTTGTCTTGCAGAGGCCGATGGTTGTCCAGGCCACAATCAACCCAAAGACGAGGGTGAGGATGGGGTCGATGATATGCCACGACGGGCGATACCAGATGACGGCGCCCGCGACGAGGACACCAATGTTTTGAAGGAGGTCCCCGAGGACGTGGATGTAGGCAGCGTCGACGTTGAGGTTGCGTCGGGGGATTGTAGTCGAGCTCCTGGGGCCATGGTCGGTTGCACGAGAGTGGTCAAGGGAGTGGCCATGAGAGTGGCCATGGCCATCGTCGCCAAGGATGCGCATGAGGACGACGTTGACCACGAGCGCGACGGCGGCGACCGTAAACATCGTGCGGCCGTCCACGGGGGGGCCATGGCTACGATCAACGGCGGGACGCCGGTGCGTCACGGCCGCCTCGACGAGGATGCGACAGATCGAGTCGTGGACGAGGAGAGCTGTGATGAGCCAGAGCACGAGAATACTCGCTATCGCTCCCAGGACCTCGGCGCGGTGGTACCCGAACGGCATTGTGTCCTAGGATGTGTGATTCTCATGCGATCGAGTGACGCTGCCTACCGTCGGCGGCCGCTTTGTCAAACGAACGGCCACGAGCGAGACTGCAAAACTGAGGACGTCCGTGAGCATGTGCGCCGCGTCCGACATAATGGAGAGGCTGCCGGCGAGATACCCGCCGAGAAATTCGGCCAGCATGAGGACGAGGGCGACGGCGCAGGCGCGCTGCAGTTTGGTTTCGGACGTTGGTGAAAGGGGGCATGGTGGTGCCACCACCGGCTTTGTCATTGTGTGCGAAGGCGGCCGGGGTGTCGTCATTGCCGCCGCCGCCGCCGTGGGTTGATGGAGGTGTCGAGGACAGGATTCGTGGAACGGGGGGGGCTGAAACGCCCACCGCGCGTAACGGCTCGTCGAAGTCTGCAAAATTGTTCGTTGTGCTCAACATATACTCTTGTGCGTTCAAAAAAGCAATGCATCTGCTGATTGCCCTTGTTTGAAGGTTGCTGTGTATATTAATTATTGATGCTATATTAATACAAGTTTATGGCTTTATTAATATACACTCTAGATTCCAAACATGGAGTCAAGCGCTCGCACTTTAAATTTGAAGCTATATTTCCACTAATAAAGTGCTCTTTCCCTCATGATTGATCGTATAATAAACTTGAATAAGGTATTTCAAGGGCTGGTATCTTGAGTTCCTGCCCCTGACACATCGAGCTTGCAAACCAATTTCCACCGATCCAATGCCAAGCGGGAGCGGGAGCTCCGAGGATGTGTCTGTCGCGGCGACGATGCTGGTAGGTGCATCAGCCATATGCAACCAACCTCCTTTCTCACGGCCCAATGCAGGGAAGCGCGACGTCTGGGATCTTAGCTCGCGTTGTCTGCCATCCGTTGGATGTTGCCAAGGCAAACCTCCAAGTCGCAGGGCAAACGTTGTACCGGAGCACGGCCGACGTCCTTCGGACGACCTTCCAGTACGCACGACATCGATGGGTCCTCATGAATATCATCGCTCTCTCTCTCTTTTGTCCGTTGCAGGAAGGAAGGCGTGCGCGGTCTCTACAAAGGATTTGGCGTCATCTTGCTCGGGTCGGCGCCGGCGACATGCCTTTATCTCACCTCGTACGAGGTCTGTCGCTCGTCATGCATCTCACCGTGCGTGGTTCATTGGCATGCAGGAAAGCAAGAAGCTTCTCTTAAAGAACCACGTGATGCAAGAGAATGCGTTCTTGACGTCGTTCACCGCCGGCGTCCTCGCGGAAGCGCTGAGTTGCATCTTCTGGGTTCCAATTGACGTTGTGAAAGAACGCATGCAAGTGCAGTCGAAAGCCAGCGCCCATTACTACAAGAGCACGGCCGATGCGATCAAGACGATCTACCGCACGGAAGGCGTCCGTGGCTTGTACCGGGGTGCGTCGTCGTCATTCGTGAATTTGGACTCATGTTGATCAAGGGTATGGCGCCACGTTGTGGTCGTTTGGACCGTTTTCAGCCTTTTTCTTTCTCTTTTACGAACAGGTAGACCTCATGGTCTAGACGAATTGTGGATTTCTTTTTCTAGAACAAAGCCATCGCCGAAGACTTTCATCGCAAACCCAACGAACCACACATTGACGTTCCATTTGCTTCCCTCTTGGCCTGGTCGGTTCCATCACGTGATCTCAACCTCTCATGCGTGTGGTTGATAGTTCCATGACAGCCAGTGCTGGTGCGTCCCTCGTCACCAATCCGCTCGATCTCGTCAAACTGCGCCTCCAGGTGCGTGTTTTTTGCTCGTGCAAAACGAATAAACGATCGTCGTGTGTTCGTAGATTGAACGCATGCACGCGTCGTCGTCGTCGGTCACCCCTCGTTATGTGAATACGTTCCAAGGCCTCCAACGTGTTGCCATGTACGGATGCCACCAACGCAATGACGCTCACACTACTTATGATACGAAGGGAAGAGGGTGTCTTAGGGCTCTGGAAGGGCGTCGGCGCCCGCATTGCGTTCCAAGCGCCCTTGACAGGCTTGACGCTCGCCCTCTACGAGAAATGCAAGGCGGTGTGTGCGACCGTTGTATAGGACGCAGGGCGTTGTTGTTGTGAGCATCACTGGAGCATAAAGTTACTCGATTCATGGAATCCCAATCGTGTGTGCACAATATACCCACCATCAACACCATCTTCCGTCGACGACATTTCAATCAAACCACATAATCGACCTTGCGAGCATGTACTGCCGTGGTTGCATGAAAGCGGGTACGCTGGCCACCCTTTTCTGTGCATCAGGCAACAACAATAGACTTGACAATGCGTGGGATTCTCTGAAACACATAATCTTTGTTTCCATTCGCCCCCAACAGTTTCCACTTTGTCAATGCCTCTCGATCGGCCTTCCAGTGTTCACATGACATGCGAGCGATCGACAATGTGGAAACTGTTGCTGGCAACGTGAATCAAGTTGAGCCATGGAACGAAACAAAACGGAACCGCGACCACTAGTTTCCACGTTCATCTACGTTTTCTGCTTCTTGGCCTGCATGGCGTCGACGGCCGCGGCAATCACGTCGATGGCGCAGTCCACTTGGTCCTTCGTCGTGTCCTTTCCAACCGAGAGCCGCAGCGTTCCCAGCGCAAACTCGATCGGGATCGCCATCGCCTGGAGCACGTACGACGCCGTCGTCGCGTGGCTGTGGCAGGCCGAGCCAGCGCTCGCCGCGACGTCGTCTTCGATGCGAGCAAGGAGTGCGTTGGCCGACACGTGGCGGAAGCTCAGGCTGAGCGTGTTGGGCAAACTCGCCTCTGGCGACGCGGGGCCGTTCACGCGGCTCTCGACGTGCGGCAACTTGGCGTGGAGGCCCGCGAGGAGGCGGCCGCGCAACGTCCGCAGCGTCTTTTCGAGGCCCGAGGCCAAAGCGCGCTCAACCAACGCCGCGGCGGCGCCAAGCGCGACCGCGTACGGAATGTTTTCGGTGCCGGCGCGGCGACCGTGTTCGTGCGACGCGCCGTGCATGAACTTTTGCAGCGCCCGCGTGCCTACAAATGGTTGAGGATGACGACGGGGGGGTGGTGGTTTCGGGGTTGAACAACGCACCGGGACGCATGTAAAGGGCGCCGACGCCTTTGGGCGCATACAATTTGTGCCCCGCGACGGTGAGGAAATCGACGCCCAGCGTGTCGACGTGGACGGGTACCTTGCCAACGGATTGACTTGCGTCGGTGTGGATCAAGACGGGGTCGTACTCGAGGGCTTGGTCGGCAGAGACGAGCGCGGCATGGCGCGCGCGGACCGCCGCGGCGATGGCGGCGAGCGGCTGGATCGCACCAACTTCGTTGTTGGCGTGCATGATCGTGACGAGGCAGGTCGAGGACGTGACAGCGGCCGCGACCGCGTCAACTGACACGAGTCCTTGGGCGTCCACAGGGACGTACGTGACGTCAAAGTCGTGGGTATCTTCGAGGAAGCGGCACGTTGCGAGGACGGCGACGTGTTCGACGACGGACGTGACGATGTGCCGCTGGTGCGGCTTGGACGCGAGCATGCCCTTGAGCACGTAGTTGATGGATTCGGTCCCGCCCGAGAGGAAGAGAATCGACGACGGCGGCGCGTGGAGGAGAGACCCAACCTGCGCGCGCGCGCCGTCCAGTGCCGCCTTGGCGCGCCGTCCGAGTTCATGCGTCGACGACGGATTGCCGTAGTTTTCGCGCAAGCACGGCACGAGGGCATCGATTACTTCCTAGAGAGAGCAAGGAAGTGCGTCAGGAGGTGCCGCGTGTGTACCTGCGCCACAGGCGTGGTCGCGTTGTGGTCGAGGTAGATCAGTGTCTTTGCTGTCATGGTTTGTATGTTTGTGGATCCGCAGCGGACGAAAAGGAGGCTTCAATCAGACGCCTTTTGTTAAATGAGACCAAATATGATTGGACGATGGGAAATCGAGAACAGGAGATGATTGGTCTTTCGGCACCAAATGAAAACATTTTGAAGCGAAATGAATGAAGTGTCTGAATGCCGTGGTCACGGAACTGTACCGACTGTGCATTGGAAAGTTCGTGCACTCACACCCCTGTAGATGGGATTGGAAGCTTGCTATCGCAATAGT
The DNA here is from genome assembly GCA_009835185.1 of Aphanomyces stellatus. Taxonomy (NCBI): domain Eukaryota; phylum Oomycota; class Saprolegniomycetes; order Saprolegniales; family Verrucalvaceae; genus Aphanomyces; species Aphanomyces stellatus. The sequence continues at coordinate 88,935 of VJMH01007388.1, forward strand.
CATCTCCCTGCCACCCCACAGAGATGCATGAGCTTCTCGTTTGGCGGCCTTTTGAAGTCCTGCGTCATATTTGCTTTTCGACCGAAATGTGGACTTCACAGGGAGACGAAAAAAGAGTGGACATTTTCCCGTCCTCCCATTGGACATATAATTTACTCTCTGTGATTTGATTGGTCGGGCGATTCGCTGGGCGATTTATTATTCGTTCGGGTGATTCGATTGGGACAGAGACTCAACTTTCCCATCGAAAGAGCAATTTATTGGTGACGTTGGGACACTGCGTTTGGAGGAGATACCATCGATGACGACGCATGGTTCATTCAGCCCGTCCCTTCGTAGACCGTTCCTCCTTTCTTTGGGCAGAGACGACACTCGTAGGTCATCGCTCTTTTTGGTACTGCCTTGATGGGACGACTGAGTTGGTTGTCATAACAGTGGCTCCGAATAAATATCACTTGCACCAAATGTCTTCTTTTTATCCGGATACGACATGAAAAGCCGCACCCCACGATGTGAACCAGTGGGAAACCTCACCATACGCGCGTTCAAACCACCTCGGGCAAGTCTCCTTCCCAACCCGAAGGAAGCGTCCCAACCAAGTTAAAGATGCGTTCGAGAAGGCATGAGACGAAGCAGCGCGGGAACTTACAAGGACGCATTTTGTAACACCCCTGAAAGATACTCCGCTTCTGAGTCCACCAAGCTACTTCTTCCACTGACGATTGCATCTGTATTGTAGTGGCTGCTAGCCAATGGTGTCGCCAGAAAGAGTCTCTCGCGCATGGATATGTGGTGGGCGAGCGCTGTCCCAACACCCGCATCGCTGCTGCCGCCGCCGCGCGCGTCTCAGCAGCAGGGACAGGCGTGGTTCGATATGGAGTTTCACAAGTCTGAATTGTCCAAGTGCAACGTATCCGGATGCAGGGTGCGGTGACACGACACAGCTGGCTCTTTTTGGTGACGACACTGCAGCATGAAAACCCAAAACGCGCTGTCGAACAAGTCGTTGGAGCCTCGCCATTGAGAAAGGTGGTGAGAGAGAGCGCTGTTGCCGTGACAGGAGGCCTTCTCCCGCAAAATATTTACCTCGATGGCACAATCGTCAGACCCTGGGTTCGACATTGCGCAGGTGAGCATATGCATCCGGATGGACATTCTCGGGTTTCGATGACAGCAGCTGGAATGCCGGGGGGAGGCCAATATAGTGTATATTGAACTCAAGCTAAAATTTTCCAACACATTTAGCGAGTCGTGAGTCAGATAAGTACATTACTATTACATTCGACATATAAAGATGTAATGTAATATAAATAAATACAACATGATATGATATAGTAGGTCGCCGTCCTCGTGACGCGGAACATGCGCCGAATGTGTCTGCGGAATTTGGGACATTTTGGTTCAACCGTTTTCACTTGATTAAAGTATGCCAGACGGGCGCTGTCGCCTTTCAAACAGTCCCACTCTTGTGGTATAGTCATTGCGACACGACCAGCTCATTGATATACCGGATACGTTTATCCGGACATATACCACATCAAGAGATGTCTGGTCATCCCATTCGCAAACTTTCAGCAGGAGATCATGAAGCTCTTTGTCCAACTCACGCTTGTCGCGACGCTCCTCGACTCCGCCGCGGCCGGCATCTGCAGCGCTGCTGCCCCCGGCTCATGGGACAGCGCCGCGCAGTCCAACCCGCAGCTCGCGCCTGCGTTGAAGGAACTCAGCAAACATGCCGTCGCGACGTGGTACACAGATCGTTGGGGTGCCGACATCGACAGCCTCCTGAGCAAGTGTGGGTCCGGTGACATCCCGTCCATCGTGATCTACGGTCTCCCCAACAAGGACTGCGCCGATGGGTTCTCGAGCGGCGGCAGCAACAAGTCGGCCGACGATTACAAGAAGTGGATTCAATCCCTCGTCTCCAAAGTCGGCTCGCGCGAAGTCATTTACGTCCTTGAACCCGATGCGATCGGTCTCCTCTCCAACAACAACTGCGCCAAGCAGAACGACTACATGGGAAACCTCAAGGCCGCGCTCGGCCTCATCTCCGCGGGCAACCCCAAAGCCAAGGTGTACGCCGATGTCGCGTCGTGGGCGACCCAAGGGGCCGCCGCGGGAGCGCTCAACGAACTCAAATCGGCCGGCCGCCTCGCTGGTATCACGATCAACACGTCCAACTACAAGACCAACGACCAACTCATGAGTGCGTGCCAGTTCTACTCGGGTGCGACCGGCGGCCTCCACTGCGCGTTCGACACGTCCCGCAACTACCGCGGGTCCGTCGGCGATGAATGGTGCAATTCGCGCACTGCCGGCATCGGCGCGCCGCCTGGCCCTGCGTCCGGTCTAGTGGACTACTACCTCTGGCTCAAGGTCCCCGGCGAGAGCGACGGCCAGTGCACTGGCCGCACGCCCGATGCCATGCAAGGTCCCGCCGCCGGTGCCTTTTTCGTTGATGGGTTCACCTCGCTCTGGAACAACGGGTGGTTCGTGGCGAACCAAGGGCTGCCCAAGATTGGCGGCGGCGGCGCTTGGCCATCCAATCCCACAACGTCGCCGCCTGCGTGGACCGCCACCCCCGCCACGACCGCCGCGCCATCGGTGTGGACGGCTCCCCCCACGACGACGCCGGCTCCGACGACCAAAGCCCCGACCACGACGACGGCCGTCCCAACGACAACTGCGACGCCCGAACCGACGACCGCGACCCCCGAACCAACGACGTCGACGCCCGAACCGACGACCGTGACCCCCGAACCGACAACCGAGACTCCCGAACCAACGACCGTGACGCCCGAGCCCACGGACGCGCTCGTCCAAGCGGTCGGGGTCGACGCACCGACCACGACGACAACAGCCGCACCCATCGAGATCGCCAAGGACATTTCTGTCCAAAATGCCGCGTCGGGTCCCAAGACGGACATCGTCGCGGGGCTTCTCATCGGCGCGTGCGCCGTCGCCGGTGTTGTTGCGACCGTTCTGGCCATCATGGTCATCCGCAAGCGCAATGCGCGCGAGAAGAACGTCGACCGCCGCGACGACTCGTCGATCATGGTTCTAGGCGACGACACGAACCGCGCCATGCAGATCTTGTAATCTCGTGCAAGTGCCCGTTGTTTCGTTGTTAGTTAAGGCGTCATGTGGTATATAGAGACGTTGGTGTGCATCCTCTGGCATGGTCGGTCGGACGTATATAGAGACGTTGGTGTGCATCCTCTGGCATGGTCGGTCGGACGTAGTCCCTGGCATATTGTGATTTAAAATTAATTGCGATCGAAACATAAGATAGATAATATTTAAATTATCTAATTTATGTTTCGATCGTTTCGATCGCAATTAATTAATTGATTGTGGCGTTGTATGAAATACAATAATCTATTGTATTCGAAAAACAATTTATTGATCGATTTTTATGGAACGGAGGAAGTATGTCTTATATTACTCGAACTATATTCGGGCCAACTTGTTCATTAATTGCTCATCTATTTTCAATTAATTGTGCCTCGTGGACAATTTGATAATTGATTTTTTGTATGAAATCTCACAATAGATAATTGTTATCTTTTTCATTCAACAAGTAATAATATTGGCACAATCAATTGTCCAACAATAAAATTAATTGATTTTTGCGAGGGACTGGTCGGACGAGAGGGGTGGAGCAACTGGTGAACGCTGAATGCTGCTTGCCATCACGGTTGATGCAGGAGCAGATGGCGGCGGCGGCGGCGGCACAAGCGGCGAAGATGCAAGAGGTGATCTGGCCCGCCACTACGCACTGGTTGACATTGCTGTGCCATCCGGAGGCTTGCGAAGATGCGCGGAACAGTGCGTGCCTACGCACCTTAAACTACATTTGGACACTGTATCATGTTTAAACACCTGATGTGGAAACTTGGTGCGCGTCCCAAGATGGAGTAAGAAGGTTTAATAGGTTTAACGCACTCCCTGGCAAGTCAATGTAGTTTAACCCTGTTGACATTGCTGTAGTGCGACATTCGTCGTGCCAGTCCCAGTATACAAACCCCCATACAAAAACCCTCCGACACGCATGTCGTGTAAAGTCCAGGCCCAAAGTATCATGAATTTTCGTCTTCCTCTCGCCAGCAGCGCATTCTCAAAATTCCAATGCAGATGCAGACAACGCCGCGCTCCCTCACACTCGCGGCGGCGACGCTGGTACTGCTGCTCGAGTCGGCTGCGGCCGGCGGCATCTGTGGTGCGGTCGCCCCAGGATCGTGGACTGCCGCCGCGCAGTCCAACCCGCAGCTCGCGCCTGCGTTAACGGAACTCAGCAAGCATGCTGTCGCGACGTGGTACACAGATCGATGGGGTGCCGACATCGACGGCCTCCTGAGCAAATGCGGGCCGGAGACGATTCCGTCCATCGTGATCTACGGTCTTCCCAACAAGGACTGCGCCGACGGCTTCTCGAGCGGCGGCAGCAACAAGTCGCCCGATGATTACAAGAAGTGGATCCAAGCGCTCGTCTCCAAAGTCGGCGCGCGCGACGTCATTTACGTCCTTGAGCCCGATGCGATCGGTCTTCTCTCCAACAACAACTGCGCCAAGCAGAACGACTACATGGGGAACCTCAAGGCCGCGCTCGGCCTCATTTCCGCCGGCAACCCGAATGCCAAGGTTTACGCCGATGTCGCATCGTGGGCGACCCAAAACGGCGCCATCGCCGCGCTCCAGGACCTCAAATCGGCCGGTCGCCTCAATGGCATCACAATCAACACGGCCAACTACAAGACCAATGACCAACTCACGGGCGTCTGCCAAGCCTACTCGGGTGCGACTGGCGGCCTTCACTGCGCGTTCGACACGTCCCGCAACTACCGCGGTTCCGTCGGCGACGAATGGTGCAACTCGCGCACGGCCGGCATTGGCGCGCCGCCTGGCCCTGCGTCCGGTCTAGTGGACTACTACCTCTGGCTCAAGGTCCCCGGCGAGAGCGACGGCCAGTGCACTGGCCGCACGCCCGATGCCATGCAAGGTCCCGCCGCCGGTGCCTTTTTCGTTGATGGGTTCACCTCGCTCTGGAACAACGGGTGGTTCGTGGCGAACCAAGGGCTGCCCAAGATTGGCGGCGGCGGCGCTTGGCCATCCAATCCCACAACGTCGCCGCCTGCGTGGACCGCCACCCCCGCCACGACCGCCGCGCCATCGGTGTGGACGGCTCCCCCCACGACGACGCCGGCTCCGACGACCAAAGCCCCGACCACGACGACGGCCGTCCCAACGACAACTGCGACGCCCGAACCGACGACCGCGACCCCCGAACCAACGACGTCGACGCCCGAACCGACGACCGTGACCCCCGAACCGACAACCGAGACTCCCGAACCAACGACCGTGACGCCCGAGCCCACGGACGCGCTCGTCCAAGCGGTCGGGGTCGACGCACCGACCACGACGACAACAGCCGCACCCATCGAGATCGCCAAGGACATTTCTGTCCAAAATGCCGCGTCGGGTCCCAAGACGGACATCGTCGCGGGGCTTCTCATCGGCGCGTGCGCCGTCGCCGGTGTTGTTGCGACCGTTCTGGCCATCATGGTCATCCGCAAGCGCAATGCGCGCGAGAAGAACGTCGACCGCCGCGACGACTCGTCGATCATGGTTCTAGGCGACGACACGAACCGCGCCATGCAGATCTTGTAATCTCGTGCAAGTGCCCGTTGTTTCGTTGTTAGTTAAGGCGTCATGTGGTATATAGAGACGTTGGTGTGCATCCTCTGGCATGGTCGGTCGGACGTATATAGAGACGTTGGTGTGCATCCTCTGGCATGGTCGGTCGGACGTAGTCCCTGGCATATTGTGATTTAAAATTAATTGCGATCGAAACATAAGATAGATAATATTTAAATTATCTAATTTATGTTTCGATCGTTTCGATCGCAATTAATTAATTGATTGTGGCGTTGTATGAAATACAATAATCTATTGTATTCGAAAAACAATTTATTGATCGATTTTTATGGAACGGAGGAAGTAT